>BLKR01000287.1:380000-616715 GCA_011170035.1 Teleogryllus occipitalis
TTGTTAAATAATAAACATTTGTTATTATTTTGTACGTTATTTACGCTCTGTATATATGATACTATACAATATTATCGTTTAAAAAATTACATAACGCGGACAAAAAATAAATATTTTAGGTTTTTAGGTCTAGGTAAAAATTTTTAGGTCTCTCAATTCAGTCAAACCTTAAATGGAACGTCCATTTAAATGAATTGAACACAAAATTAAGTTCATTATGCTACGCGTTCAGAATTCTTGCAAATTCAGTCTGCCTTCATACTGCTCGTTGTGTATATTTCGCGAATGTTCATTCCCGCCTGAGATATGGCATAATATTCTGGGGAAATTCATCTTATAGCTCCCAGACTTTGAGATTACAAAAACGAATTGTACGAGTAAGAACCAAATCCCACCCACGTGATTCATGTAAGCCTCTCTTCATTAATCTAGGAATTTTACCATTACCGTGTCTTTTTATTTACGAATCAGTGGTTTTTGTAAAAAATGACTTGCTTAAGGGCGGGAATATATTTTCAGAAAATGCCGAAGTCTATTACTATAACACTCGACGTAGAAATCATATTCATCAGGTGACAGTATCAATAGCTCATTACAAAAAATTCACATACAATACATATACATTATTTTACAACACTTTGCCAGATGACATTAAACGATTAAATTCGAATAGAAAAGTTTAAATCCCAAGTGAAATCGTTTCTGCTGCATAACTGTTTCTATACAATTAGAGACTATACTGAGCATCACAAGAAAAGTAACATTAATTTTAACAATGATACATAATGCATTATTTACCATTTGGACTGTATAAATGTGTATAAACAACCTGTAACAACTATTGTACTACAGCTCCGGGTGACAATGAACTCATTTTCGTCAGTTTCTGATCCATGAGCAAATGCAAAGATGGCCCCTTGTTTTGCTTCTGGACATAAATGTAACTTCATTTTCTGTGCACGTCTTCTAGAATTCAGTGGGAAATACAATTATTCAAATTATCGTTTCCATGTTGTCGCAGCAGGAAGTAATATTCCAAAGGACAACATGGATAAAAGCCAAAATTTATTGCTTATTTATCCTTGAAAATAGATTTTATTACATGGGAGGTTTTTTTTCCTGTTTTCAAAATTTAAGTAGTATATGACTTAGAGTAGGGATCACAGAATTTTGAAAATGAGCACACAATTCCCTTTTCCCCATAGCACGTCATACGCAGTTTTAACTGTTTTTTGACGTAAAATAAAATAAATAAAATAAAAAATATTTAAATCAGTTTTGTCAAAAGTAAGATAAACGAAAACTCTAGGCCTTTTGGGGTATGCCAGGCCCCCATGCCTCCCCCTCCCGCGGATCCGACAGTGCGTTGACACAACGTCCCATAAGGACCGAGCTTCGTGCAAATGCTGCTTTCTCTGATGATGTATTGCTGCCCTATTCATTTCGGCGAAAACGTAATCGCACGGAGTCATACCGGGGAATGTTTTGGTATATTCCACTGACAATTACGCAAAACCACCAGTCAACATGTTAGCCGTGAGCATTATCGTGAAAGATGATGGAAGGCCTTGCCAGAATGCGCAGTTGTTTTCTTCTGAGTGCGGGATGAATTAGTGTCGCAAGAAGCTGCAGCTTTAGACTGCATTGACTGCCTGACTGTGAATTACGAAGGATTACCCAACGAACATAAACACCACTTCACACACAATACATATTACTTCAACACCGTCTTGTGCAGAACCAACGTTCTTCGAGTGGAGAGATCCTGGGTTTTCCAGACACTGAATTGCCGTTTAAACCATTGTTAATTCGATCGCGCCCATCTTTCGCCCTCTAGTGACGGTTCTTTCATGGAAGTCGCCGTCTCTTTCATTAAACTTGCCAGAATTATTAAATAAATGAGGAAAATGTGAGTTTGGAATATGTCAACATTACAGAACATACTAAATTAAATAAAACCTCGCTATGTAATTTAGTAAATTAGTGTCGAAAAATTAAATTATTAGCACAAACAAAATTCCACATTAAATTTTCTCCGAGAATTTCCCCCCAAACCTACACAATAAATTAAAATGTATTACATAGAATAACACTTTCGATATGCCTCATTTGCCATATATCTGTTGTTAATATCCAGTAATATATATTTTATACATGATCGCAAGGGCGTCAAAAAGTGACTGAAGCCCACTATTGGTACGCACGCCTCCTTTGGTATTAAATGCTTAGGTTTAGGAGCTACGCCCAATTACTCTCAGAAGTAAACCTTCAATACCAAACGAAAGCTTGTGTTCTTCAGTATTGCGTGAGAAAATAAAAATGGTCAAAAAGTGACTAAGTCTTTTATGGTCATGCACCATAATATTAGAGTTCAGTACAAAAACCCGGCCATACACAAGTTTCACGTCCGTCTCGCCAATGTGTGTGTACAACCCCTTTTCTCCAATATTTTCGGAACCCGAATAAAACGCACACGTAGCTGATGAGGACGTGATTAATAATAATAATAATAATAATAATAATAATAATAATAATAATAATAACAATAACGATGTTAATAAACGTCGATGGCCAAAATGAAATCATCAACGTTAATAATACATTGACAAAAAAACATCGATGTTTTAACCACCAATGTTTTAAAATAGGGTTTATTAACTTGTAACATTAAATTGCGAAGCAACAAAATGTAATTTGACAGTGACCGTATTTATTAATTTATAATTAAGGTTTAACAAAGAACACATATATAACATAATAAGAAAAATGAACGCCTGATGAAGAAAGTGCAGCGTTAGTTTCGTTTGAAATAGATAAACTGACAGTGGTAAACTTTTACTAAATTCTGATTATGGGAACACTTCATTCACAAACAAAACATCAAACCAAAAATATCAATGTTAAAACTCACCGGAATAAAATATGTTAAAAATCGATTTAAAAAAAAACAATGTTTTGAAAACATCGAATCCATTAAAAACATCGATGTTTTGAAAACATCGAATTCGTTAAAAACATCCATATTTTGAAAACATCGAATTCGTTAAAAACATCCATGTTTTGAAAACATAGAATTCGTAAAAACATCCATGTTTTGAAAACATCGAATTCGTTAAAAACATCCATGTTTTGAAAACATCGAATTCGTTGAAAACATCGACATCGTCGTCGCATCCCTACGAGCTGTCAGGCTGTCGAGCAGCAGCTGTGTGCAGGAGGCGGCGTGGGTGCGGAGAAGGACGCGCGATTGGAAAGGCGCCCGGCCCTGGCCTTTCACGGGGAACGGACCGCGCGGCTCCGCCACGCCGCCACGGAGGGAGGGAAATGAGGAAAACGGACGGGGCCTAAGGGCTGCAACGGTTCAATCGCTGTCTTACTAGCCAGCGAACGGTAGGCGCCGCTTATTGAAATCACTATTAATGGTACTAGCGGAAAATCGCTGAATTCAATTTTAATTGCCTGGTTATTTATTATTATTATTATTATTATTATTATTATTATTATTATTATTATATTCATTATTATTATTATTATTTTATTATTATTATTATTATTAACAATCATCTATTCAGACCGGTAAAATAATGAATTCTCCCTATAGTGATTCCCCACCCTACAAGTGTCCTGCCTTACGCCAAACTGCTCAAATCTACCATGATAATTTCCACACACACACACAGACACAGACACACACACACACACACACACACACACACACATATCTCTGTGCTGTCTCGCCTCACCCGGCACCTGCTCACATTACCCCACCATGTTCACTACGATCTTCATTGATATCGTCCTGAAAATTACCGACTAATTTATTAACGTACTGGATACACACACTGAAAAACGTAAATGCGACTTCAAACTGCACTGAACTGCACAATCTAACACTGCGCACAAAAGATGCGCAGCGACTTCCATCCATGGTACCGCCAGAACTGGTTACTTACGTCTCCGCCAGATTGCGCTTGATGTGGATATTTAAAACAATAAATTATTAATATTCATACAGAGTCTACAAATGTGTAAGTTACACGTGCAGTCATCGGGGACTTCCAGATTACAAGCAATGCGTTATTTTATGAGTTAGATTGAATAGTTCATCCAAAAAAGAGATGTTTGCACAAAACGTTTTAGAAATAATATAAAAGATCATTCGATTAATGTTATCATTCTTATGAGGATCCGCCAGGACCAATATTACAACATTAACTAACCAAAGTTTATTGTGATTAGAATTTATTTTACTTTTTCTTTATTTTAAAATACATTTAATTTACGCAATTTTGAGATCTCCTGGGTCACCTGGGCACACGACCCCCAATGCAAAACAAAACAAATTGGGCGAATGCATCAGGAGGGATGAAATCACTACATCTGCTCGACAGACAGAAGGCCTAATATGTAAAAACGTCTCTATGACCTATGAACGCAGGCCGGAAATCAAGCAGGCATTAGAAATATAGTAGCGTGGAGATCTCTTGATTTGCAGAAGTATTTTAAGTAGGAAATATGCACTTAATGGAAGCCTTAGAGAAAACCAGGAAAAGACGCAAACCCGGAATCGAGGTTTTCATTATTTTTCATTTGACCAATTACAATTTTTTGTTTTTTATTATCAATCGGTTAATGCAAATTTAATGCTCAGTATGAGCAGACAGCTGGCAGGGTGGCCCTTCCCCGGCATAAACGGCGAGGTGACCCTCTGGGATGCAGCGTTCCAACGTATCCGCATTTCAGCCTAATAACGATGCACTTATACACCTGGGGGGGGGGAGGCAGGATAATAAGTGACGCCTAAGTGTCCACCATTGAGAAGTAAAATCCTCCTGGTAAGAACAAGACGTGGAAAGTTCGTAGACCACGCAGTGTATATGGTGTACTGTTTATAACAATTTATAAAGAATTTCTCAAACTGCATTACCTGACCCGGTTTAGTGCAGATCAAAAGGGCAAAAAAGGGAGTGGCAGCACCGGGAGAGGTGACTCAGTGCATCAACTGATGTCACTGCAGCGCCTCTGACCGGGAGGTCCTAAGTTCGAGTCCTGATAGCGGCAGGATTTTAGACACTAGCTTTTCAGTTAGGTCGAATCCAGTTACTGTCTCGAGGCGAATTCTAGAGGCCGGCTGCTCTGATCGGCAGTACTCCGTGGTTTCTCCGATCAACACCAGGTGAAAGCCGGAGCAGTACTGTAACAAACGGAAGTCGTACCCCGCGCGATCTTTCCTACCTCTTCCTTGTCCTATTTCCTTACTCCTTACTTACACGTAAGGCGGCTCCACACATCCGTTATTTCGCGAGTAGGGAGCAACCTATCTCCGAATACCGAGTAGTGTGGATGAGTTGCTTGCTTTTTGGCGAGTGACGAACATTCACTGCTCGCCTTACCAACCGCGAGTCGGACTTTTACACACACCATTCGCTGAGCACATCAACTGCTCGGGACTGGGTGAGCAGTAGCTCGCTGCTCGGCGAATACCGAATGATTTATTGCAGTGAACTGCCTTTACACTAACATGCACTACACAATCACATATTCCTGGAGACCGGTCGCGAGATTAGAGACTGTCCCGGCTGGGGTGGTGCCCCGCTGGTGGGAGATACCTGGTTGGGGAAAACTCCGCTAGCCGACGGCAGGTCGGCGCCGGATCTCACCATAGGTAGCCGACGATAGGTCAGCGCCACCTCTCGAAACGTGCACTACTCTTACGGGACTAATGACCTTGGCAGTTGTCGCGCCCGGAATCACTAACAATCAATCGGTCAATCGGAGTGGTAGGAATGGGTAGGAAGGGCGGGGCACGGTCAGGGCGAGGCGAGGCGAGGCGAGGCGAGGCAGGGCGGAGAAGGCCGAGTCCCCACAGGGTGGAAGGGCGGGGCAGAGAAGGGGCCGGGAGTGGGCGTGGCGGAGCGGAACGGGATGGAGATTTGGAGATGGGCGGGGCGCGGTGGAGGGTGGCGGGCAAAGATAGGATGGCATAAAATTACTTCTACGTCTCATTCTACAATTACACATTACAGAATTTATTCCTCTTCCTGTCTAATGATACATCAATGTTACTTTCAGTGTTCGCAAAAATTGAAAGGAAACTGTGCAGCCTTCGACAATGTGTGGGGTGTATATGAATTCGTTGGGTACCGAGGAAGTCAAAAACCTATACAATAAAACAGCAACAAACGATAGTTTGGATTTGGAGTGAAAAATGCAAATATTTGTGTTATTCTAGCGATTTTTATATTGTGCGTTTCGAATACTGAATTCTCATACTCAGTGCGTTACTGCTTATACGTAGTTGACCTCTTGCGACAGCAAGACTACAAGGAAGAAGCCACCTGCCAAGTTGTCGTGTTGCGCAATGTAACAGCAATTGTTTCGGTATTCTTGTAATTTGAGACTTGTATTGCGTATTTGTATATCCTATACTATTTTATTGCACAATTTGTGAAGACTTTTGGCACGTTCTTCTTTTTCTCCTTCTTCTCAGGCACATTTAATTTATTGCAGTGATATGCGGGAATATTTTATTTGTTACTCTCGAAAAGAGAACTAATCCTTCTTGGGAAACCATTTTGGGTGATTTTGTTCAGTTGCTGACTTAGGCCAATAATAAATTTATTATTATTATTATTATTATTATTATTATTATTATGAGAATTAAAGAACCAGCTAATGCCTGCTTAATTTAGCTACTGTACGATGAATATCACACTCATTTCCGAGCGTTGAAAATGATAAGGTTTTCCTGAGTAAATTTTCTTACTGGTTGCGAGCATTTGCTTCAACTTTATGAAAGATATTTGGGGTAGAAAGCAAAGTTAATCATGGTGTCAGATGAAGATTACAGCATGATGGTTTTGCGGCAAGGTTAAGCCGACAGAGGCAATTGCACATGATTGACCATCGAAAAAAAATTATTAAGAGAAAACGTAATTTATATTAAATAAATTTCTATAAATTAAATTACAATTACTATAAATAGTTATTTAAAACTTAATAATATTTATTAGAAGAATGATACAGAATACATTAGTTTACACTTTTATAAATTAAAAAATACTTAATATGTCAGTAACAAGTAGTTTACTTCAGTTTCTAGTACCCCAATCTCCATCAGGTCTTCAAACAGTTTCCCTGATCCATTGATCAAATGCTGAAATGTGCCATAGCTTTTTTTCCTCTGGACATAAAATGAGCTTCGTTGTACGCACGTTTTCTTCAGTTCTCGCGTTTTGTTGTGGTCTCCTTCAGGGTGGGAATGCCCTATCTGAACTGGGTCCAGTCCCATTCTAAAGAAGACCGCGATACGATGGTCGAAACGTCGGCGTCAATGCCCTCGACGCAGCGTCACCCGGATTGATTGATTGATTGATTTTTTCGTGTTTCCGGGCGCGTCAACTACTTCGGGCATTAGTCCCGTTAGTGTAGTGCATGTTTCCCCCCGGGAGATGGCGGTGATCCTCCCCCGCTGGATGGCGAGATCCGGCGCCAACCTATCGTCGGCTAGCGGGGTTTCCCCGTAACCAGGACTCTCCCACCAGCGGGGGCACCGCCCCAGCCGGGACAAGCTCTAAGCTTCCGACCGGTCTCCGGGAATATGTGGTAGTGTAGTGCATGTTAGTGTAAGTGTGTGTGTGTAAGGGGAAAGGATAGGACAAGGAATGGGAAGGACAGATCGCGCGCGGTCCGTGGCCCGTTTGGTAGGGTACTGCTCCGGCATTCGCCTGGTGTTGATCGGAGAAACCACGGAAAACTACCGATCAGAGCAGCCGGCCGGTAGAATTCTCCTCCAGACAGCAGCTGAATTCGACCTAGCTGAAAAGCTAGTGTCGAAAATCCTGCCGCCGTCATGACTCGAACCTAGGACCTCCCGGTTAGAAGCGCTGCAGTGACATCAGTTGATGCACTGAGCTCCCGCTCCCGGTGTCACCCGGACATCCGAGAGCCTTCACACGACTCCGGTCGCGGAAGCCTACGATTGCACATATGGACACAGTTCTTACCGACCACTGATACATAGATTTACCAACCATCCGATTAATCGCGTGCATATACCTGTATACAAATATGCACCCATTTAGCGACATATAGATACGTACGTGCATACATGAATGCTCATCCACATTTAAACCTCATAACACGTACATACACACATCTACGTTCGTATAGAGCGATTTTCGTGAGGATGAGCCAAAGTGACAGCTAGTGCTGGCAACATAACTGAAGATTCTGTGGTCGTTGTGCCCTTAAGCCCATTAGACACCCTTCCCGCATTCGTTCGTTTCCAGTTGACTAACGTGTAAATGGCTTCGAAACTTCCTTTTGTGGTGTCCTTGTCCGACAAAAATATAGTGCGCTGCGAGAAATAATTGATATTAGGAAGTACAGTGTAATGTGCTCTTCTGTAAAAATTATTTTTTTCTTTATATATTACACTGAATTTACTTTTTGCATGATACATATTATGTTTATTTTAAAACCGAGACTTGAATGCGAGATGCGTACCGGTGCACGTGCTTCCGGCTTAAAATAATGTTTCTTTCTATTTACATTCGTGGCAATTTTCTTTTATTGATTGTGAGAGCATGTCAAGGGATTTTCCACATACGTTATTAAATGTAAATATTTCCCGGACTCGCGTACGTGCATATATTTAAGCGAAACTCTTAGACTTGTAGGGATGTTTTCGCAGGGGCCATTAGCACTTTACGAAGTGGCGTGTCTGAACAGCTTTCGCGGCGGAGGGATACTTCTCTGAAATACGTGTGATGTTCACTTGCATTCGCCAAGTGTCACTTTGTCCCATCCTTACGAAAATCGTTCTACACCCATACCTATGCAGTCGTACGGTTGAGTCAGCGGCGTGGCAAAGCGGCGACCGCGACCGGCCCGTGCCCCTTGGCAGCGAGGGAACGGGCGTAAATCTCCGGCCACTTGCTATCGCCGGCTGCTCCTGACCTTAGGCCAGCGCCTGCCCAGTAAGGAGTCGAACCCCGGAACCGGAGAGCGCGCGCGCGCGGCCGGTCCTGGCCCGCGCTCTGCCGGCGGGGGCGGGGAACAGAGGGCGAAAGCGCAAACTCCCAGGACAAATGGTTGGTTGAGTATTTGGTGAGAAGAAATAAAAGAGGTCATCTTCGTCAACATATTAATATGTTGACGTCTAATATGTAGACGAAGATGACCTCTTTTATTTCTTCTCATAAGAATCTCAGCAACACCACATCAGAATTCCCACAATTGATTGTTTGGTGTTGGCGGGCGCGACTGATGGGTGGCTGGGTAGTTGGTTGTTAGTGATTCCGGGCGCGTCTACTACTGAGGTCATTAGTCCCGTAAGTGTAGTGAATGCGTTTCATCGGGAGGTGGCGGTGAACTCCCGCTGATTGGCTAGATCCGGCATCTACCTGCTAGCGGGGTTTCCCTTAACAAGATCTCCCACCAGCGGTATACGGCTCCAGGCGGGACAAGCTCTAAGCTCATGGCCGGTCTGCCGGCATGTGTGGTAATGTAGTGCATGTCAGTGCAAGTGTGTAAGGGGAGAAGGTACGACAAGGAAGAGGAAGGAAAGATCTCGCACAGTCCGTGGTCCGTTTGTTAGGGTACTGCTCCGGCATTCGCCTGGTGCTGAGGAGGACTACCGATCTACTAACACGGAAAACTACCGATCAGAACAGCCGGCTTATAGAATTTTCCCCCAGACAGCGACTGAATTCGATCTAGCTCACAAGCTAGTGTCGAAAACCTTGCCAATGTCGGGACTCGAACCTAGGACCTCCCGGTCAGAGGCGCTGCAGTAACATCAGTTGATGCGAGCCACATGTGCCGCGACTCCTATGGTCAGTGGTTTCGTAAGTAAATTACACTTATTTCCTTAGAGGGGTCGGTGCTCACCTCCAAAATGAACCTGAGAGTACATGTCGGGTTGCGTTCTCCAAGCACCATCCCACTTTGGAGGAGCACTGGTTTCCCAACATGTGTGGTAGTGTAGTGCATGTCAGTGTAAGCGGCAACTGCAAGGACTGAGGATAGGACAAAAAGATGAAGGAAAGATCGCGCGCGGTCACTGGCCCGTTTCTTAGGGTACTGCTTCATCATTCTCCTGAAATTGATTAAAAAAAAAGAAACACGAAAAACTACCAAACGAAGGAGGAGCCAGAATTCTCCAGACAGCTGTTGTGTTTGAACTATCTATGTAGCTAGTGCTGAAATTCCTGCCACCGTTGGGACTCGAGCCCCAGGACTTCCGTGTCAGAGGTATAGGGTATCAATTGATGCCCTGAGCCACGTGAACCGGTGTTGGGTCGAAGCAGTCCACGCCTCGAAGAGAACTGTAGAGAACGGATTCTCCCATCAGTCGTTCTCGTGCCCACCTGCCATCAATTCCAGCTTGTCTGCTTTGGAATGTCTGAGATCGACCTTGCAACCCTAAAACTATGCCCTCACCACCATCCGATGATAGCCGGGGATAAACGGACTGAGAGTGGGAGAGGGAGAGAAAGCGAGAATGAGAGACAGATAAAAGATGGAGAGAGGGAGAGGGTGAGTCAGACAAACTGATAGAGAGACAGACAGAAAGGGAGAGATTGGGACATAGAGAGGAAAAGACAGATGGAGAGTCAAAAGTTGAGTGATAAAGATAGAGATAGCGAGAGAAAAATGGAGGTATTGCGATGTAGAGAGGAAGATACAGCGATGGAGATAAAAAGAGACAGAGACGGATGGACATGGAGAGATGGGAAGAGAGGCAGTAAGGGAGAGAGGCTGGGAGGGAAAGGTAGAGCGGGAGAGACAGAGAGACGAAGTGTTCCGCAATAAGTCCCCTTAGTCTCTCGTGTGCACGGTGTTCCTCCCACTGCCGGCGCGTGGCCTTGCGAGCGGGCGGCGGGCGCGGGACAGGCGCAGCGACCGTTCGCCCAGCCGCCCGCCGCGGCGCCCCAGTTCGCCTTGGCACGAATCGCCCTTCGCCCCCTCCCCCGCCCCTGCCACCCGCTCCCCCCCCCCCCCGCCGCACCGACCGCAGGCTTCGCATTGCCCGCCGCGGCACAGCGCGCTCTGTGGGCCACGACGCAGCACTAAAGGTCAAAATACACAGTGACTCAGAATAAACGGTACGCAATTTTAGGACTTGTACAGAGATCGAAAATGAACTCATTGTCGCCAATAATAATAATAATAATAATAATAATAATAATAATAATAATAATAATAATAATAACAATAATAATAATAATAATAAATAATTAAAACAATACTAATAATAATTAGAACAATAATACTAATTATTATATCAATAATAATAATAATTATTATTATTAATATTATTATAACTGAAAAGGGTTTACACATCCAACTGCAGAAGATTGTCATACTAGACACGTGTAACATTGTGAGAAAGTTTCCGAACCTTGATGGTTGATCCAGTACTGATTCTGACAGTTGAAATGTATATCTCTTATTCTTGGTAACAAATTTAAGAAATCGTTGTCACATTTACGGAAGAGCAAACACAATACAACTACAATTATTTGTAATTTGAGCAACAAATTTGCATGCAAGAAACATTGTTGATGTCAACAGATGCTATTTTTTCTTAAGCCTAATATGTTAAATTTATTACTATTATTTAATTAAAATTGTAATATGTTTATATTTCAAATAAAACTAATTAACCATTGTATTAAAATATAAATGAGGCCTTATCTAGCTCATTTTCCTAACAAAATAAGCTTGGCGTACTAATTACGCCGCGCGGGTACTTGTGTGCCAAAACATAGCGCGAGTAACTAATGGTTACAATATCAATTGAGGCGTGCGGATGTATTTATTGATAACTGACTGTTTTTGCTGTCGATAAAATGAAATGAAAAATTTCACGTGTTACATTTGCCCTTGATTTTAAGTAACCGTGTATACACAAATGTTTGAAGTACACGAAATCTCCTTGGCTGCATCGGAACGTCACCTGTCGAACATCTGTACGCAAGGAGTTGCCTAAACATTATAAAAAAATTAATTTGTTGCATCTTTGTAATGACGCAACGCGTCTCGATAACTTCATTGGGCGTTGAGCGCTTATTATTACTGTGATAAGGAGTAATCCTCCGTTACTTTTTATATACGTCATTAATCGTAGTCCGTAAGTCGTCAAGAGGACCGCCAGGTAGCATCGCCGCGTACGCGCCTCCTACTACGCACTCCTGCGTCACTACCCAGCGGCCAGAATTGGGAAGGAACTAGGATAGGGGTTGGGTTTAGGACTTTTCACAGGGGTTCGACTAGCCCTTGTGAAGCAACCAAACTCGTTTTGTTGGAACAAATTTCACATGAGATTCGACGGAAATCGAACCCGGATCTCAGTGGTGAAAAGTCAACGACTTCGCTATGAGCCACGAACGAGTCCCGTGTCTCCGTTATAAGAAATTCCTCAATACATGTTCATTGGCACAAAGTGAACTATGTCGACCTCTGTACGTCCTAGAAGTTAGTTGCATTTAGGCTATGAAACCTACACAATAGTAACACAAGTATAGTTTGATTACAATTTTTAAGAGATTGACGGTTGGAATTAGCGAGACGCAGTGTTGTCATGCATTCGGGCGATGGGCACGTGACTGAGGCGGCCCAACCGAGGCTCCAGATACGACACGCTCATCGTCGCACAGTAATGACGGGTTACTCATTATGAGATTTAGTATCCATCTACGCAATGGGACATACAAACAATATTCAAATAATCTGGGGCAATTACGTGTAAAATTAGCCTAATTATAGGTAACAATGCAAAGCCAAACAACAATAACATAATTCAAAGGTAATAGCCAGTAGCAGTGGCAGCAGAAAACAAACAACCACCAAAGAAACGAACAAAACACAATGAATATACCAACAGAACCTCAGATAACACAATTCGAGAATACAATAACTTCCAGCAAGAGTGATGCACATGGTGATTTTCAACTATCATTAATTGTCATGACGGAGCAGTCATATGTCCTTCATTGAGCTTTATCAAGTCTGTTCAGCCATCATCAAAAGAGAAGCTCACTCTTATTCGTTACGGTGAAATGCTTGGAAATTGGATCCCAGGGTAGATGACACATACTAATTACACGTTTGGAAAGTGTAGACAAAATAGATGGAAGGAGAGGAGACTGCAAAAGCAGACCCAAGGAGCGTTGTCATTCCTTGTACATAAGGTCAACGAAGGTATTTCTAGCATCAGCACCCTAAAGTTGCTATGCAAATCGTACCATTTCTCACTGAAGATCGTATGCGTTTTTTCATGCTTCTGGTGCCTTTATCGCAGTTGGTGATAAGGGAGGTTTGCCTTGCTGAATGTCTCACTTTTTATGCGCATCACGAGTGGAAAGTCGCTTTAATATTGAGTACTGGAGAGAGCAACTACTCAGGCACACCTCCCAAATATTTACTCGAAAACACGATTCCTTACATTCCAGGCGTAAATAAATACAACTAAGGTTAAATACTTCTGTGTGGACCTACGTCATTGGCAAAATACAGACTTTAAAACTTCATGTAAATATGCAAAAGCTGTTTTAAAAAAATAATAATAATAAAAAATGCTTGAGCTATCGATCTCCGAAAAAAAGGCAGCGCAATCTCAGGTGCAGCAAAATAATCAGTTCAGGTCATCAATTTGAAAGTAACTTCCTTAGAGCATCAATAATTTGCAAGCCAAATATCCAAATCGCCGATAATCCGCATTCGTTTCTGGCAGAAAATATAGCAAGAAGTTATTTGTACGTATGTGAAAGTGGCTTTTGGGGTCAGGATATTGATATATGGAAGAGGATTGTCTCATTTTTTATGTCCGTGATTATGTTACACATCTGCTTGCTCTGAAACATATTTCCTCTCTCTAGGTTCATACAATGTCCCATGAAGCCACGGACTGCGCGCGATCCTCTCCTTCCTCTTCTTTGTCCTATTCCCATCCCTGTCTTACACACACTTACTTGCACTACAATACCACACATGCCGCGAAAGCGGTCGGGAGCTTAGAGCTTGTCCCGGTTGGGGCGGTTCCTTGCTGGTGGGAGAGACCTGGGTGGGGAAAAAACCTACAATCTGACGTGTAGGTCGGCGCTAGATCTCACCATGCAGCGACGGAAGATCACCCCCTTCCCAACGAAAATTACCTTACGGGTAATGACATTTGTCGCAACAGGAGTAATAATATTAATAATAATAATAATAATAATAATAATAATAATAATAATAATAATAATAATAATAATAATAATATTTATTCCCAACTTGTTTTACAGAGATAATGTACATTGTAGTTTCTTGTAATTACAAACCATCGATAACCACTTTTGATGGTGAGCAATACTGAATTTACAATTTATTATCTGTCTACTTCTGCGTAGTACTTTTCCTGGGTTGCTTTTTTTAATAATATTCTTTTTTTAATTAACAATCGAAAATTTTGTGAACATACAAAAATAATAGAAAAGCCTTAAAACATAAAATGGGTGAAAATGTACAGAGATGCAATTGTTCCTTAGACAAATATGTAACTACACTAATCAATCAATCAAAACCGACTCTAGTTTATTCGAATTATCGACCTCCTCCTGCATTTCAATTATAATTAAAATGTAGAAGGAGGTTGATGTTTTCATTATTCCATAAAGTAATGCCATATTTTCGTTGGGAAGTAACGGCAGGATTTTCGACACTAGCTTTTCAGCTAGATCAACTTCAGTCGCTGTCTGGAGGAGAATTCTAGCGGCCGGCTGCTCTGATCGGTAGTTTTCTGTGGTTTCTCCGACCAATACCACGCGAATGTCGGACCAGTACGAACTGCGCGCGATCTTTCCTTTCTCTTCCTTGTCCTATCCTCTCCCTTTACACACACTTCTTACACTAACATGCACTACACTACCACTTATTCCGGGAGACCTATCGGGAGCTTAGAGCTTGTCCCGGCTGGGGCGGTGCCCCGCTGGTGGGAGAGTCCTGGTTAGGGGGAAACCCCTCTAGCCGACGGTAGGTCGGCGCCGGATCTTGCCATCCAGCGGGGGAAGATCACCGCCATCTCCCGAGAAAAAAACTTGCACTACACTCACGGGACTAATGACCAAAGCAGTTGATGCGTCCGGAAACACGAAAAAATCAATCAATCAATCAATCGTTGGGGAGGGCGGTGATCTTCCTCCCGCAGAGTACGTGCCACTGTGTGCGATCGCCGCGAATGCAAATGCGCTGGAGCGGAGCGAACACAAGCAGAAAGCGCCAGGAGCAGCCGGATATCCGAACGATGTCCACGGGCTGTAGAGGGCCGGGTCCCTCAACTCACCAACACTTCCTCATTGAAGGCACCACCCCATTGGTTGGCGACTCCCAACGATGGTTTTAAGCATCGATGTTTAAAATTAAAACATCGTCTCCTAACCAATGATGTTTTTAAACACCGATGTTTTTTAAAACTGCGTTGGTAACCATTAATGTTCATGTGGAGGTAATTTCGTTTAAATTTATCTGGGATTTAATTGACAAAACATAATGTAAACTTACTAGACCATTAAGCAAAACTTTTATCATCTCATTGGATAATCCTCAAATTATGTATACTTCATTCATCAAAAATGAAAACTCAGTTTGATTAATCTCACTTCTGATCACATTGGCCTGAGAAATGTTTAATATGCGAATATCAAAAAATCATTACAGGTTTTTATTACGATGGTATTTTTTCATTAAAACATAAAATATCCTCCACATAAAATCGAGCACAAAAAATCGAGGTTAAAAATCATCGGTTTTAAAATATTGATGTCGAAAACATCGATTGTCGGCAAAAACATCGGCATTGATGTTGCATCACTTGTAAGAATAGATGAGTTCATAGACGTGCGTATAGATGGGGTGAGGGGAACCGTGCTCCTCTTGAAAATTTTGAAAGGGGCCCCGTCTCCTTACGTAATATTTTATTTTCGCAAATATGTTCAATCTCTGATTTCTCCTTACCCCCTGGACAATTCTAGGAATACTTACATGATAATTGTCATTTGGGAAGAGGGCCTCCAAATAATTGCTCAAAATGCAAACCCAACTGCAAATTGTTCAAATAAAATCAATTGATTTTATTGACCGTATCATTAAAATAATAAGTTCATTCTTCTTGTACTTTTCATCCACTACTATTACTTTATTAGTAGTAAAAATAGCATTGTAAAATGGAAATGTAGCCCAGAAATGTAGTTGGCCTCCTCTCGTGGTTCAAGCTGAGCATGCTCATGGGGCGCATTAATAGTGAATAATGACGGTGATGAATGCCGAGGTCTATTGTTGACTGACATATCAAGCTCTAAAGCCGGGGACAAATGTTTCCTGATACGCAGGGAACGGACGTCTATGAGTTGAATCGTGCAGGGAGTCATCATATTGTGGTTTCAGACGTGTCACTGATTCGTCCACCCTAAGACCAATGGCTTGTTCCGTTATCTAGTGTGGATTGTGTGTAAAAACATACTTTACAACGCAACTTCGTCTTCTGAAAAATACTTAATTATGCAATTATTAAACAATTAAATTAATATGAGATTCGTTTTACACAGAAAAGTGCATCCAAGCTCGGAAATTGGAAAGATTACTTCGCGGAAGGATTACCGAGCAAATTTGAGATATATAGCCGTTACGTCAAAGCTAACTTTATTCCGGACCAATGCACATTTTTATAATAATAAAATATTTTACAAAATAATATAATTATAATTAATCATTATTTACTGAAGAGTATCAATCATATTAAAAATTTTAACATGATATAATTTAAAGTTTTCTGAACAACTGCGGCAGTTTTCTCTCGAAAGAAATATCTCATCGCTTCATAATATGGCTGATGAAGATTCATACGAATTATTCCAATAAAAATAAATACATCTGCGGAACCATTGAACAAAACAATAAATTTATAACAATATAGTATTAAAACACAATTACTTAATTTACCTTTTTAGCAAAGGACAGATTCGTTTGATAGAACAGCCACAGCCATATTGTAACGTTCTCCGGTTGATACATTTCACTGCTTTAGGAACATAAAATCGCTGAGCCCTCTTCTTGTAGTTTCTGATAGTCTTCAATTTTATCAGCTTCAACCGCTTTATGAGAAGGAGAGTGCTGCATTTGGCAACATTGACAGTCATAAAAGACCGTACGTGATAGCCATATTGTTTTTTCCGCTTAAGGAAGGAGGAAGAAGGCTTGTGCCTTTACGTTTATGCACATCACAATGGTTTAGTGCCTTGCATTTATGAAGAACGTTAGGGGCAGAATGACATTTAATTGATGATAGATGATTGCTTATGAAAGGAATGATGTGTAGATATGGCACGTGGAGGTATGGTAAGGAAACCAAGCCAGAACCACGTGGTAAAAATATTCATGCATGCTCTGGAAACGAAATGAGTATTGATTTCGGGCCTGTCAAGCCTGTCTGCTTCCGTACCTATTCCTGTAAATGTAGTGCATGTTATAACACGGTCGATGGCGTTGTTCCTTCCCAACTGGGACATGACATATGATGTCTATTTATATACCAGTGTGTGAGATTTCCCCTCGCAGGGTATCTCCACCAGCAGAACATCACTCCAGCCAGGAACCATCTCTAAGCTCCGGACTGGTCCGCACATGTAAGCAAGAATAGTGCATATACGTGTATGTGGGGGGGGAGGAGGAGAAAAGGATGATGATGTAATTTTGCGAGCGATTCGTGTCCCATTTCTGAAGCACACTTCCAGAATTTCATATTGCTCGGAGAAAACTACCGATCAAATCAGCCGGTCGTTAGAATTCTGCGTCAGACTGGCTGAATTCGAACTGTCTACGTATCGATATGTCGGCAATCCGCCAGAGACTTCAGTCGAACACGGGAGTCTCCCAGTCAACGACGGAACTCCAATTCTTAGTCTTCGTGCCCCCGCAGCCACAAACCCGCTCAGGTTGGTCACAGATTTCCTGAAATAAATTTCCCTGACTTTTCCCGGTTTCTCAGTGATTTTTTTAAAGTCACTGTTAAAATTTATAGAGTATTTCACACTGAAAAAATATTAAAGCAAGCATATTACCAATTTGTCAGCTTTCTGATTTCATCATGATAAAATACAAAGTAAAAACAAATCTTAAGAAATAAAAATTGAGTTTTTTGATCAACTAATTTATTTAATTAACAATATCTAGTTATAAAACCAACTCAAAGTTTTCCCTGACTTCTTTCAATTCTTCTACAAATACCCTGATTTTTTCAGGCCAATTAAATTCCCTGATTTTTCCCGGTTTTCGAAGTTTTCCCAAAAGTGGCCACCCTGAAGCTTTACTAAGGCGGGCTCGAAGTCTCCGCCCTCCCAACGCGGGACGCGCCGCAGCGGCTGTGGCTGTGGCGTGCGCAGGCACGTCGCGGTCGCCGCGCCTCCGACAGAAGCGCTGCCGAGCGGCGGGGACGGGGAGCGGGGGCAGGGCGCCGTGGCCCGTGACGCGGCGTGGGCGGGGCGCTCTGCCAGCTTCCGCTTCCGCCGCCGAGAGCCGCCGCCGCCCCTCGCTGCGCGCGTCGCATCGCGGTGGATCCGGAGCAGCAGGGCCGCTGTCCAGGCTGGCGGCGCTCTGGGTGGCGCTAACGGGGTTGGGGGTGAAGGTGAAGGGAACGAACTCGAACGAACGGAGTCAAACGCAAACGAACAGCGTCGAACGCGAACGCACACAGTCGAACGAGAACGAACAGCGTCGAAAGCAAACGAACAGCGTCGAACGCAAACAAACAACGTCGAACGCGAACGGAGTCGAACGCGAACGAACAGAGTCGAACGCGAAAGAACAGCGTCGAACGAGAACGAACAGTGTCGAACGAGAACGAACAGCGTCAAACGAGAACGAACAGCGTCAAACGAGAACGAACAGCGTCAAACGAGAACGAACAGCGTCAAACGAGAATAAACAGCGTCGAACGAAGGCAAATCATTACAAACGACGATCATGCCGAACATATGGAAAAAATATAAAAAAAGAGGCAAAATCTGATGAACTATGACAAGCAACTTTGAAACAGAACGAACCATGTCAACAACCTCGAAACAAGATGAACCCTGACATGTCAAAATTGGACGAATCACGACAATGGGTCAAATACACAACCGTAGAACTTGTACGATCTTTGGCAAACAGCCAAAGATCAAACCATCAATCAACCGATCACCGTCGAACATGACAATCCGCGTTGAACGGTGAAAAATTATAACAAATGACGAAAGAAGTGGAATCATGAAAAACATGGGGAACCATGAGAAATCTCGCTGCTCGTGCAGCATCGCGTCTTGCGGTGAATCCATAATGTGTGCGGAATGCGTCTCACGCAGAAGTGGCACTGTTAAGGCCAGCCGCGCTGGGAGGTGGTGTTCCTTACGGGAGTGTCTTACGTGAAGGTGGCCAGCAGAGAATGAAGGAAACGAGCTATAACGAACAAATGCGAATAGAAACGAACCGTCATGAACAGCGTCGAAACACGTCGGACAATGGCAAACAGTTAGGAAAAAGGACGAACAACGACCATTTCAAAAACAGGATGAACCATGACAATGGCGAAGTATGAAATTGTATAATGATGAATTAAACAAATAGCGTCGAAATAGAACGAACATAACGAACAACATCGAACGAGAACAAAATATGACAAGCAAGCGCGGCGAATCATGACAATGTCTAAACAGGGGAAGCATTAGGAAGAGCATGAAACAAAGACTAACTACGATAAACAACGTCAAAGAGAAGTACAACGAACAATGTTGAATAAGCACGAACAACGTACTAAGACTGATTCTGAAGTGCCAATGACGATTAACACTGCCGAACGACAATCAACGGCTTCAAACAGCGACTGAGAATGATCTGCTATCGATGATGGTCAGTGTTCCACGATGAAGAATGGAGAAAACGCGTGTCGAACTTCGAATGGCTGCCAACATCGTCAATGAAAAGCGAAACATGGAATGATTTCGAGTGAATTCGAAGCCGAAACGTAGTTCAATTGTTACGAAGAATATCGAATGGAGGGGAATGATTGCCGAAACAATGCAGAATGGAAATTAATAATTTCGAACAGTGACGATCGTTGTTGATAAACAACCGAACGGTGAAGACAGTCGAACCCAGACGAAAGGATGCAAATATTAAACGATAACTAACAGAGTCAATAGACACCAAATAATACTAAATGTGCGATCTGAATACTATAAAAATGAAGGTGTAGCAGTTTTACACTTTGTTTGTCCCAGTCATGTATGTGGATAGCTCATTTAGCAGTAACACAACTGCGCAATATTAATGCGTTAGTGAACAAAGTCCGAAAACATCTTCAGAGAAACATCAGCGTTAAGGCGAGCAACGCCACTTTCGTGTTCCAGGGAATACTTAAGTTGTCGACACCCTCTGATAAACATGGCATTCTTAATGAATGTAAATTCACAGTCCTCAACAACCATTATATGTATTTACCGTTATGTGCCGCAAAGTCGGTCCAAGACAACGCTTTTCAGGTGGTCGCAGAGCAGAGCGGAGTCGTACGTATTTCCATATTAAAATATTTCAGTATTTGTTTTAAAAAGAGAGGATACACTTCTCTCAAAACTGGTCTTATATCAAGGAGTGGATATTTATTCAAATACGAAGATTACAAATGTTTGATCGAAACCTCTCATTCTTAAAATTCTTATCAAGCGCTCATCTGTTACAATATTTTTAGGATTGTTTTTATTATTACAAAGTCGCGAATTTTTCAATATTTCCTTCTTATTATTACATTTTCATGTTTTTTAAAACAAAGAATGCAGAGGCAATTCTTTTTGTGTATTTTAAATTTATATACTAGCTCACCTTGCACTATAATATTGAATATTTTAGATGTACAAATAATTATTTTGAATTAAAAAAGGATGTCAAATTTAGTTTTGCTAGACACTGATATTTAAATACACGTTAGCCTTAGCATGATAGCCACATTTCGAATCAATTTTCACTAAAATTGATACCTTGAAGTCTTCACTAAAAAGGATGACGCGTAAGAACTGTATCGAAAATCTTGAACTGTTTTCAGGTTGACCTATGAGTCAAATAACTAGATGCAGACACTTTCTCCAGATATCATTTATGCACGATTGCGTGATTGATAAATTGCATTCGTGACAGAAAAGTTCAGTTGCGGCCAAGGTCGCCTTGTGCATAAGGCGCTCGGGCAGCACTTGGTTCGAGTCCTTGCACGCGTTACAAGAAGGTTCCCGAGCAATGAAACGGTTACCGACCTTGATGCGACGAGAAAGTTCTGACGCAGAAGCTGTAGGCGTATTTTGCTTATTGCAACTTCTCAGAGAAATGGGACATTCTGGGCCTTTTCAACAACTCTCACTCAAATTAGGAATTAAAGGACCATATTCATAGACTACTTAAGAAATTTAATCGACTAGTAAGACATGTACTTAATGTATAATATGTACTTAAGACATAGAATACTTGAAAAATTTCATAGACTACTTCAGAAATTTAATATTAAACGTGGCGATTAAAATACCACGTTTTCTAAAATACCTGAAACTCAATGGGTGAATAAAGTCCCTCTTTCTCTACATTAGATCCCATGCCGAAAGATGGTAAATTTCCAATTTGTTGTATTGTTCATTAATTTATTTTCAAACACTTATTTTGTTCCACTAGTGGCCACTTAATGGTCGTTACTGAACACACTTCGTGAACGTGTTTGGGACACATTAATACCTTAATGCTCTATGTTACAAATACGTAACTACATTTCTGGTGAACTCACATTCGCACATTTTGCACTAGATTGCGAATTTTATTTCTTCAATAGATGAAGACATTCTAAATGAAACGTGTAAGCAAGTTTTTCTCATTCCTGATTGCTAGATGTCAATTTTGTCGAGTTCGATAAGGCGTTATACTACGTGCTTAGCTCCTATATGCCTATGGTTACGTCGAAGGGAGACCTGTGTAAAGCAAACGGTGGTTGGACCGCACTAATATTCAAGGGAACAAGCATCTCTAAGGTCTAATGGCCTAGAAAGGGGAATATCTAATTATTTTCCTTGCACTATACCGTTATTTTTGTTTGTTCCATTTCAATAACTCAATATTAATTCATGTCATAATTCCTACAGTGACATAGTAAGATGTGCGAGTATAAATATAACACAGATTAAAAACTTAAATCATAATGCGTTGAAGATCAAAAAGCCCAACAAATTCAAAATCAACTCTCAAAACCAAACTCAAAAAGCGTCTCTCCTTTCAATTCCAGTTCTAACTCATGAAATCTCAGTTTTGTCGGTCAGAAGTCCTGTAAGAGCAAGGAGCTGACAAGATGTGACAAACGTTGTCTGTGGAATTCTCCAAGTTGTCTTTGTATTATGCATTGGAAAAATCTCCCTACTCCTACTTGAAAATACAGTTAAGTGTTATTAAATCATGCAATTAAGTAGAAATTATTGTGTATGATTACCCACACATTACACTCACTAGCAAACGGTTTTCTCAATTGTCATTTTGTTTTTAAATATCATCAGCTTTATTTATTACCTGTTTACTCTTGTATTGTGAAATTTGTGAGTCATTTGCTGTATGCATTGAGCTCGTATATCATCACGAGAATCGTCTTTTCGTACTTCTAAACCATCCTACTTTCCTAGTAGCTCCTTTTCCTGTATCTTGCTGTCTGTTTCTCTGTGCCTCTGTTTCTGGATGACTGTTCTGGATGACTTCACAGTCCTTCAGTTTGTCTCTGTCTGTCTGTCTCTCTCTCTGTCTCTCTCTCTCTGTCTCTCTCTCTCTGTCTCTCTCTCTGTCTCTCTGTCTCTCTGTCTCTCTGTCTCTCTCTCTCTCTGTCTCTCTCTCTGTCTGTCTCTCTGTCTCTGTCTCTCTCTCTCTCTCTCTCTCTCTCTCTCTCTCTCTGTTTCCAGTATCTATCTGATTTTTGTGTTTGTCCATTTGTTCCTGCCATCCCAAGGGTATCTCTTTCTCTTCTTACAAAGCTTGCGTAAGAAACTCAAGAAATATTCCTAGAACACTCCCCGACTCCCACGTGCGTATTGTAGCACCTGACGCCACATGAAGTTAACGCAGAGCACTGACATTCTCTTCTACGTGCGAGCTTTGCCGTATAATAGAAAGGTCGCCGACATTTGTCGTCTTTTGTTTCCAAGAAATGTTTTGTCACGAGCGAGCTCTCGTGTTAAGCAGCAAAGGTAATAATGGCAATTGTGTACGGTAATACTTAGAGCCTTCAATTCTACGCACGTTGCATTGGCTTTACTGCTGAAGAGAAAACGAATGTTTAACATAACATTGAGACCTTAACAATACAATTTTTTATCGTTTTCTGAACAAATAAATGTTATTTATTGGAGTGAGGGTGTATTTATTCATTCCGGGTGCAACAACTGCTGAGGACATTAGTCCCGCAAATGAAGTGCATTATAAGTTGATAGAAATAAATGGCTGCTCGTCCTCAACTGGAAGGTGAGATTCAGCGCCGACCAATAAGTCCGTTTCTCCAGGTATCCTTCCCGAGAGGGACGTCTCGCCCTCTTGCGGTGTGTTTCGTAGTGTAGTACATGTAAGAGCGTGTGTAAGGAAACAGAAGGGATGACGATTGTCGTAAGGAAGATCGCGCGCGGTTCGTGACCCTTTTGTTAGGGTACTGCTCTGGCACTCGCATGGTATTGGTAGAGTAAACTACGGAAAACTACCGTTCATTGCAGCCGGGTGCTAGAATTCCCCAACAGAGCGAGGCTCAATTCCACCCAATCGTATAGCGGGAGTCGAAAATCCACTTCCGCTGGGACGCCAACTCCAGGATCTCTGGGTCAACAATATTGAAGACACAACAGCTTTGTCGCACGAGCTTTTGTAGCTAGTTTATTGATTGTTATCTACAAAAATTTAAAAATATACGCTTAGATTATATAGCTGGTTGTTATGTAAAGTAATTTCTAAACTAATGTTGTAACTAAGAGAAACATGCTCAAAATGCAACAATTTTTAGCAACATTTTGTATTTAAAAACACAATTATTGTATTTTCTTGGTGAAGACCAACTGTAATGTTCAAATAAAGAATGGTATGCTTTTCACTGATTTACGAGTTTTCGTGTCCTCACGTTGCGCTCATAGCACGCCTCTCTTTGAGTTATGCTTGCAAAACATATCTTTGGTTGTTTCCTTTTTAACACTTTTGCTGCAAAAGGGTTTGTTGGCATTAGATGGTGTAAGAAGGAAATATTTCGCCACCTCTAGGGGTAAATTAGTAAAACCATATGGTTACGTTAGAACAGAGGGAAGAAAAAACTAATATTATTACCCTGAAGTAAACCAAGGGGCCATCTCAGCGTTTGTCCAAGGGAATGTGGATCAAAACAAATGGACGAAATGTTTTACTCGTGTGAAAGAAATTTAAATTGTCAAAATTGATTAGAAATCTCATCACAGATAATGGGATTGGATGTGTGTTTCCAAGAGAGAGATATTTTTTCGTTTACTTTAGATACAAATTCTTTTTTTCTGTCACTAAATAGTGTTTTCATAGTCTCAAAATATGACTCATGTCATCTGGAGAGAGCGAGAAGACTCGTAGCACAGGCTGCGCGCGAAACAGGTCGCACTGGCGTCTTTCTAGAGACGGCGGCGAAGGCGACGGCGACGGCGACGGCGACGGCAGGGCGGTGTAGGCAGCGGTGTAGACGGCAGTGCCGTTGCTGCTGCCTTGTCGATATCTAGTCTTGTCGGTATCTAGTCTTGTCGGTATCTAGTCTTGTCGGTATCTAGTCTTGTCGGTATCTAGTCTTGTCGGTATCTAGTCTTGTCGGTATCTAGTCTTGTCGGTATCTAGTCTTGTCGGTATCTAGTCTTGTCGATATCTAGTCTTGTCGATATCTAGTCTTCGACTTGTCGGTGTCTCGTCTATTTGTCGTTTTGTTGTCACTTTGTCGACGTCGCCTTGTCGTGGTCTTGTCCTATGTTGTCGTTTTGTCGTCGTCGTCTTGTCGGTGGCAAGTCAGTGTCTTGTCGGTGTCTAATCGGTATCGATCATTATATCACATTGTAGGATGGAAGATCAACTCATTTCCCCGTCTCCAAAATAAAAAGGGGACAAAATGGACTCGTGCGCGACACGCCCGACCGACATTTGAAAATGATCAGGAAATGCCTGATGAGAATACTAATGCAAGTATTGGCAATGCAGTTTCGGGCTAATGACCTCGACCTTCATCGGGGGCATTCCACCAGATTCCCTTGATTCATATGACAACTGTTAAGATGTTCCACTGTCTTTATTAATGGCAATAAAGGTAATGATTTTCTCTTTCCACGAAGCGTCACGAACATGCTACTTCTGGTGCAAATAAGAAAGTATCTCTTTGAAAATGCTTTAAACTTCGTTTAAAAAAAGGAACTTTCTTCAAAAAACATAATAAAAGAACTACTGACACCTTCGAACATTCAGTAGAATTCTTTTCCAAAACGACTACTAATTCAAAATCTCAAAAAAGCCCACCACACAGGCTAAGGAAAAACATATTTTGCAGGTCGAAATTCAAAAAAGGAGTGAAAATTGAGGTCATGAAAACCATTACTATACTTTCGACCATTTAAATAATTGAATGGAGAAAAACCTTTCGTTCTCCCGTGCCTTGTAAGAACAACCATCAAAATGACCACCGGCGTCAAGGGGTGAGGTGCATAGTGTTTCGTGGCAGTGGTTTACATCGTCGGGATGGGGAGAAAGTGCTGCTTCTAAAACAGCTAAAAACGTGGATCCACTTCGCCGAGCAGGACCCATGTTTCTCTCTCTCTCTCTCTCCCATCGCCTCTACGCTAACGCCTTCATACCAACTGAGATGGTTCAGAGACAATGAATCTGTTGTCGCTGCAGGCCTTTTGGGCAGGAGGAGGTTCTGAGATTAGAGTCCCGACGGCGGACGATTTTCGACACAATTTTTGATATTCAAATAGCTAGGTCCAATTTAGTCGCTATCTGGAGAATACTACCGGCCGGCTGCTGGGACCGGTCGTTTTTCGTGGTTTCTCCATTCAGGCGAATGCCGACGTAGTTCCTTATCAAACGGGTCATGGGCCGCTCGCGATCTTCCCTTCCCGTTTTATGACTTATTATTTTTCCTTAAACACACACACATGCGCCAAACACTACACTACACAATGTGTTCGCACATACCCTTCCACTAAAATGGAGTCCACTGTCGTACATGTCGGAGGACCAGACGGAAGCTTATAATTATAACTTATCCTGGTAGGTCCCCGCTAAGGGGAGATAACTGAAAGTGGTAAACTCCGCCTGAGCTGCCGCGTAGGTCGACACCGAATTTCATGTTGCAAGGGATGAGGAACACCGCCACTTCCAGAGTTACAACATGTACAGCACACGCGGAAGAAATGAACAAAGAAGTTGACACGCAAGAAGAATTCAATACTGAAATAACACTCTTTGCTTCTTCCCTCCTTTGCTACTTTGCCCCTATCTTTCCATCAGCCACATCTTTTTTTAAAAATTTAGATCCATCAACATCTAGGTCATTAGCGAGAACTATTGGAGTTAACGATATGGTAACTATGAAGATGAAACGATATGGTGATGATAAGGGGAGAAGGGACGGACACAAATACGACCATGCCCGAGGCGGGACACGAACCCGCGACCCTTCGCTACGACACTACTGCTTTAGAGATCTCGGCTACCAGATCGGCATCTTCAGTTTTTGTTGCGTTTCCCATCGTCATTAATCCTTTCATCTACCTCCATTATCTCTGATGTAATAAGATGAGGAAAACTACTGATATTTCCGTGGCAATTATGATATGAATGATGAATTAGTTGATTACATGGAAGACGTGCTGGTTTTTTTCTTTTCCTTGCCAGCCACAATAGTAGGTAAAATATCCATGCGGATCATCTCCGCTGCAACACGAAATTAGGCAGATTGTATGTACCGAGTTCTCATAATCCGAGTTTTCATAATTCCCACCAAAATCTCTCAGTGTTCATGTACTCGTTATTGTGCACATTGCGAATGTAGGTTCTAGGTTGACTTTGAGCTATAGCAAAATATTATTCCCAGTGGGCAACCGTTTATGACAGTCTTCTAAACTATATCTACAGACATTAACTTGATTGATGGAATCTATTCTTTATTACACAGCAGTTACTACTATAACAAAAATTAGGTTTTTTCTTCAGTCTGACTCTAACGAGGGAGAATATTTTGAGGCAATATAAAGAAATAAAGACCATGCAATGCGATCGCGATATGATCAGACCCAAATATTAACAGCACATTATAGAAAGTCCACAAACAATGCTTGTGTACTACTTAACCATTCTTTCTCCGACGTCCATAAAATTTGAAGATAACCACAGCTCCGCCCCTGCCCGCCTCATTGTCCCAGCAATCTCCGCCATTGTTAGCCCCCCCCCCACTTCTACAGCTGACAATCAGAGCTTAAACGCTGTGCGTTTCTTTCCGCCCCCGCCGCGACATCCACGCCTCTCGACCCGCGACGAGTCACACATGACAAACGTCTCCCGGTCTCAAATCTTAGATGGCTCATGGCATAGACTGATGTCACTGCAGTGCCCCTGACCTCGAGGTTCTAGAGTTCCACTCCCGACGGTGAAAGGTTTTCGACACTAGCTACATAGCTAGGTCGAGTTCTGTCGCTGTCTGGAAGAGAATTCTAGCGGCCGGCTGCTCTGATCGGTAGTTTTCCGTGTTTTTTCCGATCAACACCAGGCGAATGCCGGAGCAGTACCCTACCAAACGGGCCACGGACTGCGCGCGAACTATCCTTCCTCTTCCTACTCAATCATTAGGCCATACATACACATGTACTTACATGCACTACACCATCAAACATGTTGATCCCGACGTGTGTGGCAATGTAATGCATGTTAGTGTATGTGCGTGTAAGTAAGGAGATAAGAATATGACAAGGATGGTGAAGGAAAGACACATGCGGTCCATGGCCCGTTTGTTAAGGTACTACTCCAGCAGTCGCCTGGTATTGAGAGGTGAAACCACGGAAAGTTATCGATCAGAGCAACCGGCCATTAGAACCCTGCTCCAGACAGCGGCTGAATTCGACCTATCTAGTGTCGAAAATCCTGCGACCGTCGGGAATCAAACCCCAGAACCGACCGGTCAAAGACACTGCAGTGATATCATGAATTGATGCTCTGAGCACCCAAGCCGGTACATGTTTTGAGTTGTGTCTCTTTTCTTGTACACCAAAAATATAATTTTCTTGTTTGAAATCATGTTTGGATTTTGGAAGTATTGACTGTCGACTTGTGATTCGAAAATTGGGAATTTCCACACGGTACAACGGGTGGCAATTGAGAATAATACCGATCTGTTGGGCATGAGCAGATGCTCAAAAGTGATGAAACACTCGAACTGCGCATGCGCAGAAGATCGGCTTGGCCGTTGATTGCTTTATTGCCTCTCCGTATTTAAACTCCATAATATTCGTATCGATATTTCGTTCCATTACCAAACATCAACACCATAGATTAATTGATTGTTAGTGATTCCGGGCGCACTACTAACGTCGTTAGTTCCGTAAGTGTAGTGCATGCCTTTTTCATCGGGATGTGGCGGTAATTTTCCCCACTGGATGGCGAGTTTCACGCGCCGACTAGCGAGGTTTCGGCTAGCGAGGTTTTTCCGCATCAGGTATCTCCCGCCAATTGGGCACCGCCCCAACCGGAACAAGCTCTAAGCTCCCGACATATGTGATAATGCAGAGGAGATGAAGTGTAAGTGTGTGTAAGGAACAGTGAGGATAGGACAAGGAAGAGGAAGGAAAGATCGCGCGGGGTTCGTGGCCCGTTTGTTAGGGTACTGCTCCGGCATTCGCCTGGTGTTGAGAGAAACCACAGAAAACTACCGATCAGAGCAACCGGCCGCTAGAATTCCCCTCCAGACAAAATATCGAATCGATGCAAGTATCATATCGCTGGCACTGACCCCTCCCAACCCAGGCCCCCGTTGCTACCTCCCGCAACGGTCACGTCATGCTCAACACTTCGTTCCCGTCAATAAATTTCCTTTATATATTCTACGCAAATCAAGGTAACTCACCGAGCTGTGAGGGTTAACGTATTTCAAATTGCGGAAAGGCGGTTTATGGCAGTTTCCCTCTATTCTGGAAGATTAGGAAGTCGCAAATGCAAATCGAAAGCGTAGATCCGCGTTATACAAGTCTGGACTTACCATGAAGCCTGCGAGAACCACAATGTACTTTTTCCACGAGAGCTGAAATTGATTATATCCGGTTACAAATTTTTAACACATAAGTAGGAAAAGTCGTTTATTATCACACTATTAACATGGACTCGGAGAGCAATATCTTAGAATGAAAATGCCAGATGAAAATATATTTCTAACTCAAGATTCTCGCCTTCAAGGAAGAACATAATTCGGCGACAAACTGTTATGCTATGATGAGAATGTCTAGATGAGAATTATAGAGTCTGGTCAGTCGCTTGTGTGGTTTCCTTTGATCAATGCCAGGGGGATGCCGAAGTAGTGCCTACAGCAACGTGCCTCGGATAGGGATCGATTATTCCTTCTCTAACTTGTTCTCAATCCCACTCCAAGAGTCTTTGGTTTGTTTCGTTCCCTGTACCAATACGCTCTATTTCTTGTGATCTAGAAAATGTCTAGCAGTTCTGCCAGTACGTGGATGGTAGATTAATCTCCAAACCTGTAGGGTCATCGGAAAGAAAAATGATAGAAAAGAAAACGATCTAGTTAAGTAGACAATGGTAAAAATCTACGGATAATTTGTAATTTAGTATGATAATAATATATAATTTTTACAAGTATTTAAAAATAAAAAAATACTGGAGATTTTACGTATTACAATACATCGGGTGATTGATCTGACAGGAAGAGAACGTGAATTTATTGCATCCGAACGCATCAACAAATTACATCATTTGCTCCGAAATTGTAGTGCATATTCTGTACTTCGATTTAAACAGAGTGGCACTTCAAGACCACGAGCTGGACGAAGAGGGGAACACTACTTCGAACGCGACACGTCGGAATGCAGGACTGCACTCGTGTCTTAAGCCCGTTTTACACGGTCATTTTTTCATCATTTTTGCGTACAGAAAATGTATGGGGAAAGGACGTTCATTTTTACACGCAACTACTCGGTATCAGAACTGGATAAGCGAGAAGGAGCGTTTTACCCGGTTATTTCATTTTCTGCTCGTAATCATGATGGGAATACATCATGCACGTTATCGTGGTGAAAATATTTCCTGTCGACACCGCAAAAAGCGCTGAAGATCTAACAGTTGAACACAGCATCTATAATAATAAATTAAGTTATATTATATTAGGACTGAGCACGGAACGACACATCAGAACATAGTTCATGGTTATTTCTCAGTACATAATCACTTCACATTACAATTCAGCACATTAGAACCCTCCCGAACTTTACAAAGAGCGCAAATCACACTACTCGCATACGAAACCAGTGAAAGTTCAAAAAGTGACGCCAGGAGTGCGGTAGTCAAACTGAATGAAATCTGTACGAAAAAATAATGCATGCTTCATTTGTCTGTACAAATTACATCCAGTCTGGTCCTTCACTTTTCTGTGTCGACGGAAAATGATGAAGAATAACCGTGTATAACAGGCTTTAGCCATCTCAGCTGACCGCGCCGACTTACATACTACTACACCGTAAGAAACGCCATTAAATTTCATGTAGATTAATTAACTGTACATGAAACGTAATGTAACGGGCATTAAAACCATTTTAATATATTTGCACATTAAATTTAATACATAAGTTAAAATCAGTGTTGATTTAATATATTGATTGATTTTTTCGTGTTTTCGGGCGCGGCAACTGCTTTGGTCATTAGTCTCGTTAGTGTAGTGCATGTTTTTTCTCGGGAGATGGCGGAGTTCTTCCCCCGCTGGATGGCGAGATCCGGCGCCGACCTACCGTCGGCTAACGGGGTTTCCCCCTAACCAGGACTCTCCCACCAGCGGGGCACCGCCCCAGTCGGGACAAGCTCTAAGCTCCCGACCGGATTCCCGGAATGTGGTAGTGTAGGGCATGTTAGTGTAAGTGTGTGTGTAAGGGGGGAGGATAGGACAAGGAAGAGGAAGGACAGATCGCGCGCGGTCCGTGGCCCGTTTGTTAGGGTACTGCTCCGGCATTCGCCTGGTGTTGATCGGAGAAACCACGGAAAACTACCGATCAGAGCAGCCGGCCGCTAGAATTCTCCTCCAGACAGCGACTGAATTCGACCTATCTGAAAAGCTAGTGTCGAAAATCCTGCCGCCGTGGGGAGTGGGAACCTAGGACCTCCCGGTCAGAGGCGCTGCAGTGACATCAATTGATGCACTGAGCTACCGCTCCCGGTTTGATTTAATATAGAGGTTATCCCTTTTCCCCTGACTCTCACCATTCATCTCGTGTATTTATAAACACCAGCACATCAAAATCAGTAATTCATTCCTTCCATTTACGACCATAGCTTTGACTCTTGCTTCATAATATAAATGTGCACATTAAATTTAACGTGCGTTCTTGGCAATTACTTTAATGTACATTTCATTGAAGTAATGCGGAAATTTCTGACAGCGAAGTTACACTGCACGTACGTAAGACCGTGCGGAGGGGGGCCGGCGTTTGCCATTTCGCAAAGCGCGGAGGCGGCGTTGGCGACGGCGGCGTCGGGGCGTGCGGCGTCGCGACGCTCCGCGCGCGTCCTCTTCCGGCGCTTTCGCCGCCGCGACGCGTCTGGCCCCGCGTGACGCAACCACGCGTCTCGCGCGCGCGCCGGGCGCACGGCCCAAAAACCGGAGCTGGACCACGACGCGACGCAAGCAACGGAAGCGACGAGGAACGCGCGTGTTTGAGTACATGGGTCGCCGCCGTCAACACAGGGGTGTAACTATTGTTAGGCTACAAAATACAGAGTGACACGTTCCAAGTGGAAAGAAACACAAGCGTCTTTCTTAAAATTGGCAATAAATAATCTCTTTACCCCTTTTGACTTCAGTGGCACCGATTTTATGGAGAGTATTTTTTTTTTGTATAATTTCAACGCAGTGGCTATGTCATCGGAACTCTGTGTATATTTCCCAAACTGAAGCGCTATTATAGATTGGGAAGGTCATTAGCATCATTTACAAACAGCGAGTGCACTGCAATTCTGACAGCCGACTGGCTAAGATCAAGCACACTAACAGGATCGCACGCAATACAGGACTGTCGTAATGTGAATCTCCATTCCGTCAATTTACGAAAATGCGTTTTACGTCGTTTGTCTCCACTAAAGGTGGATATTTTCTTCGTCTTTATAAGGAAATATCCTGAGGGCTTTGACTCACTTGAAGCACAGCTTTCTGGGCATTCTAGAAGAAGAGAAAACCTCAAGAAACAACTGTGCAGACACGAAGCCTATCTCAGCAAATTGACATAAGAAACACTTGTTCATGCAATTAATGAGAAGACTGTTTTTCGCTTTAAATGACTCATCCTGTATATGACAATCATAACACACATTTCGGATAGAGTCGGTGAACTTCGATTGGATTTGGGACTCCCTGATGACTACTTTGCCATAAACAACTATAACCAACGAGAGAGCAAATGAAGAAAGCGTAATTTTCTTGAACGGCGGCACATCTCAACACTCAAAGCCTTATCGAAAGCACCAAATGTATGAAAACCATGTTCACCACTAAAAGATTTGTTAAAACTGAGAATGTACTGATATTGGTACTACTGACGCAGCACCATGGCATTGATTCGCGCCGTTGTGTATCGAGTAGACTGAAACAATTTCACGGGTGCGAATATTGCATGTCTATATATGAAAAAGAGTGCAGCGGAGATAAATGTCGAATAAATGAAAACTATTTTGTAAGAAAATGTTTAGTTTTCATCAATTTTATGTTAGAAATGAAGTCTAGCAATCAGTTTCTTGATGTTATATGAACAACCACAGCTCGCCCCGATCGTATTAACCACAATTTACAAACAGAAAGGAATACATAAAATTATAGTACTAAAGATGAAATAGTGCACATTGCAACATTATGGAAATATGCTATTTGTATGAATGCAGCAATAGTGGAATGGGAAAAGGCTGTGGCATCGTGTCATAAACCCGCTTTCACCATCAGCACAGAGAGAAACTCAAGGGAATAAAACTAAAGAATTCATCAAGATATTTAAATCCCGGGGCACGACAGTTGAAAACTCACTGAAATTGGGCAACTCCTAATTATATTCACGTAATTATTTTCACTCACGATGTGCAAATCTAATTCATTGAAATCTAGTACAATATGCTGCAATTTTTCTTTCCAATACAGGCCGCATTCCTTCGATTCTTTTTTTTTTTATGAGACAATGCATAGAGTAGGTTCGTTCATATATATCATAAAGAGATTTTAAGACGTTTATCCTCTCACAGAGTAGAACTCTCATATGTTTAACTTCTAATCCGCTATAATAACAATGAGGAAAACAACTTTTTGTTAAAATGTTTTCCAATGCGGAAAATCCATTTACTTTCGAGTAAATCGCATTTATGAGTAAACAAATCTCACAAGATATTCGAGGGTACTTGAGAATATGGAGCAACCTTCAGAGCACTTCATCTCTTGTGCACAACTGCCCGCTGTGTTTCGTCGGGATGTAGTGAGTTCCTGAGCCATAATGTAAGAACTCCATATGCTATTTCGACAGTAAGCATACTACAAAATGGAGAAATCATTCAGAATAAATCGTTAGAAGGTGGTCCTGCAAAGTAAAGATAATTTACATTAGATGTAGAGATACGTTCCATTTAAGATAAATATTTGGCGAAAAGATGCCACTCTTCAATTTCTCTGAAAAGATAAAAGACAACAGACAACTTGAATAGCAATATAGGAAACTAGCTGAAAAACCTAGTGTCAAAAAATCCTGCCACCGCCGGGACTCGAACCTAGGACCTCCCAGTCAGAGGCAGTGCAGTGACATCAGTTAATGCACTGAGCCACCGCTCCCAGTGGTTAGCTCGTAAAGAGCTGTTGTGACAATGTACACGAATTCTCGGTGGATAAATACGTTTCAGATTGCACTTATGTCCTATGTGTATTATTCGTTTAAGATGAGAGAGTGACCTTGCGTGGTTCTTGTTCAGCACTTCACTGAGCGTACAGCCTCTTCAAAACTCACACAAGCCTCGAAGCATTAATTCTGTTTTTGGTGCCGTTCAAACAAGACGAAAATGAGATTTTATCACCGGAGTGTGTACAAAAGTTGAATCTACTTGTGAGCATAAATAACTAACTCGCAGGTCACTTTTATTCTGAGTTATTCAGCAGTGAATTTTGGGTATGTGAGAAAAAAACAGAAACCTGCTGCATTATAAAGTGAGGTTGGACCACATTTCGCTGAAAGTATATATTTAGTTGGAGGCCTGATCAATGGCTATAACTGTCGATATTTTTTGTAAAACACATTTAAAAAACAAAATATATACTTAATAGTCAAATTTTAAACACACATTTTCTCAAAACTATCATTTTGGGCATAACAGACTTTACGCAGCAAACACAGAAATATCATCGAGCTTTGGCAGTGCCAGAGGACCAGAAGCGGAGAACATTCTGAAACCGGCTCTGAGAGCAGCGAATTATGACCAATTTGAAGGCGTAGACCCATTAACAGGGGAATTTTCAGTAGTCCAAGAAGAAAACAACGCGTTTCGCGGGGATTAGTGGAATCAGTGGCTAAGATGCCCTTCACCTTATCACACCTCCTGCGAGTTCTGACTAGAAGACACAAACGAGAGAAAAAAGTAGCATGTCAAATTTTTCTCGTCGCCTTGAACATTCGAAGGTTCCTTCAAGCCTTCGTTAGCTCGCATTGAATTATATATGCGCTAGATACTGTTTATTTTAATCTTCAATTTCTAGCGACCAAACCTGAGAAAAATGTTTTTCATGGATGAGCTATAATTATAATTATGATAATGTGATTTGACTGTTGATGGAGTAATATTGGAATGGGAGGTAGCGAAAACCGGATAACCCCGAGGAATCCAGTCATGGATCGGCCGGGGTTTGAACGCCGGTATTCAGACGTGGAATGATCCCGGAGTGAAAACTACACCACGGGTCTAATCGAATGTTACACGTACTGATGTATGACTCACAGTCCCTATCATTGCCTTCGGCTCTCGTTGAGATTAGTAGAATTGATGGATGAATGGTAATGATGAATGAGGAGTAAAAGTAGGTAGGTAAGTGAAACGGGAACACCCCGAGAAAACCTTCCATGAACGCTTTGTACATCACAAATTCCACACATGTGGAGTGGAATTTGAACCTCGTTTCCCAGAGGTGGAACGTCAGTGGACAGACCACTACAGTTGAACACACACAGGACAAGCAAGAACGTCCTGATGAACAACTAACACAGACCTCCAGTCTTTATGGACCTCATTGCCTAATTTATTTAGCCATTGTTGAGAAGGATAGGTGAACGAGAGTACCCCTTTCAAAACCCGCCGCGAACCCTTTATGTTCACCACAAATTACGCTCAGGATTTGAAACCCTTTGAATTTAAAATCCGGTACGCAGAAATAGATAGTCGGCGGTCTGGCCAACATATCACGGGCTTCCCGGATTGATATATGCACTGACGTACAATAATTTCATTCTTTAGGATCCTCATTCCCTGTTCTATTTAGCCATTATTGAGATGGAATTGTGAACAGGAGAACCCCTATAAAATTTCGCTGCGAACCCACTTTGCCCATCATAAATTCCGTCCAGGGTTCGAATCCCAGTGAAACTGTTGATTTAAAATCGGATTCCCAAAGATTGAAATTCCGAAGCCTGACCACCATACCACAGGCTTTCTCGGATTCATACACGTACTCGCGTATAATAATTCCCTTTTCATTCCCTATTCTATTTAACTATTATTGAAATGGATAAGTGAACGGAAGATCCCCTATTAAAAACGCGCCGCGAAGCCGCTTTGCTCATCATCAATTCCTTCCAGGATTCGAAACCCCGTGAAACAGTTCATTTAAAATCGGTTTCCAAGAGATTGAAAGTCCGCAATCCACGTATCACGTATCCAAAACCACCGTATCACGGGTCTCCCAGATTGATGCACGAAGTGATGTCCAATGAGAGCAGTCTTCCACAGCCTCCCCATCGCTCATCCAAGCCCCACCGGAGCGTTGCGTATCGCCGAGCGGTGGCGGCGGCGGCGGCGGCGGAGGTCCCGGAGCGGGGAGCGTTCACAAACCGGCCCCGGCGGCGGCGGAGGCGGAGGGGGCGGGGCACGAGGCGCGGGCGTGACCGGCCCGCGGCCGCGGCGCGTGCAGCTCCCGCCGACAGCACAGTGGCACGCCGCGCCGCTAGGCCAGGCCTCGGAGCTAAGGGGAGCTCACAACGCGCGTTTGCGACTGGATTCATCGAGAGTTGCCACTGGTTTAGATGGCTCAAGGCATCAATTGATTATCACCATTGCAGTCCTCTGATCGGGACGTTCTAGGGTTCCACTCCCTCCCTATCATTGCAGTGCTTCTGATCGGGAAGTTCTAGAGTTCCACTCCCTACGTTGGTGGTACGATTCGACACTTGCTAGAGAGCTAGGTCGAATTCAGCCGCTGTCTGGAGGAGATTTGTAGTGGCCGGTTGCTCTGATCAGTAGATATGAAGCCTCGGAGCCAAGAGGAGCCATAGAACGCGCGTTCGCGACTGGTTTCATCGAGAGTTTCCACTGGCTTGGGCATCAATTGATGACATTGCAGTGCCTCTGATCGGAACGTTCTAGGGTTCCACTCCCTCCCTATCATTGCAGTGCTTCTGATCGGGAGGTTCTCGGGTTCCACTCCCTACGTTGGTGGTACGATTCGACACTAGCTAGAGAGCTAGGTCGAATTGCAGTCGCTGTCTGGAGGAGAATTTCAGTGGCCGGTTGCTCTGATCGGTGGATGCGAAGCCTCGGAACTAAGAGGAGTCACAGAACGTGCGTTCGCGACTGTTTTCATCGTGCGTTTCTACCGCCTTGGGTGGCTCAGGGCATCAATTGATTATCATCATTGCAGTGCCTCTGATCGGGAAGTTCTAGAGTACCACTCCCGGGGGTGGTGGTAGGATTTTCGACACTACCTTGTCAGCTAGGTCGAATTCAGCCGCTTCTAGAAGAATTCTAGCAGCCGGCTGCTCTGATCGGTAGATGCGAAGCCTCGGATATAGGAGGAGTCATAGAACGGGCGTTCGGCGCAGGTTTCATCAAGAGCTTCTACCGCCTCAGAGCATCAATTGATAATCATCTTCGCAGTGCCTTTGATCGGGAGGTCCGAAGGATCCAGTCCTTCGAATGGTTAAGATTTTCGACACTAGCACTACGTAAACTTTAGCCGCTGTCTGGAGGAGAATTTTAACGACTGGCTGTTCTGATCGGTAGATCCGAAACCTCGGAGCTAAGAGAAGCCACATGACGTGCGTTCGCGACTGTTTTCATTGAGAGTTTTCACCGTCTTAGGCATCACTTAGGACATCCACTCAGGGCATCAATTTATTACCATAATTGCAGTAGCCCTGATCGGGAGATTCTAGAGTACCAGTCCCGGCGGTGGTGGTAGGATTTTCCACACTCACTACATTTATAAGTTGAATTCAGCCGCTGTCTGGGGGAAAATTCTAGCGACCGGTTGCTCTGATCGGTTGTAATCCAATCAATTCGGGCTTCCTCTGTCTGTTTCTCCCTCTCGTTTCATCATTCAATACCGTTATTGACATCATAGTTCTGCGTTGCAAATCATCTTATAATGCATAATTACTAAAATACACTACAAATATTACTACCGTATGTTTATTTTTAAATTTATCATAATCTATTCTACTTATAATTCTAGATTTATACAAATTAAGTTCAATTGTGTAAGACAACTTTTTAAATAAACGAATTTATTTATTTACATAAAAACAATTAAAAAGTGTGTAGCGTACCACGGGAAGAAGTTAATTTTGTGCACGTTTTCATAATTCTGTGATCCCTACGCTAAGTCGTATACTAGTTGAATTTTGATTATAGATGACATGGGCGTTTTTCGCAAGGATCGTTAACAAAATATTCACTCCGATATAATAAAATTTATTTTCAAGGGTAAGTCGGCTAAATATTCGGGCTCTTATCTTTTAGCATTTCCTCCGTGAATACTTCCTGCCGCGACATGGAGAATGATAGTTTAAAGAACTATATTTCCCACTGAATTCTAGAAGATGTGCAGATAATGAAATTACATTTGTGTCCAGAAGCAAAACAAGGGGTCATCTCAGCATTTGCTCAAAGATGAGGGAGAGTTGCACGAAAACCTGGTGACGTCTAACTGAAGACTGAATATTTTCAAACAATAACGCACATCCAGACATTAAATTCAGTCATGTAAAAAGAATGTTATTGCACATGAGCAAAAATGGCAAGAAACGGCGTTTTGGAATGAGGAAATGGATTTTAAGTAAAACTCTATTGTAATCGCCAGGCACCATACAATGACTATCATTAGAGGATAAAGGAGGATATAACATTTATGAAACGAGTGGTAAAAGTGACACATTATTTTGTGAGTAGGAAATGTTGGGACAAGAGGCCGATAGGTAGAGTGGCACAATCGTACGACCAAAATAAAATGACTTTTACCAGGTGTGTCATACAATATTTTTTAGACAGACTTTGTTTTATGGTACATTAAGGTCAATAGTAGCTGATTAGGTCAGACGAAAGTATTTTGTTTTCTTTGTTGCATTCACAGATTTATCTAAACACCTGAGCATCGTCTCACTTTTAGCACTAGTGCTAAAAATTGCTCTTTTCGCACGCTACGCATGCCTGAAAAGAACTGCTTTTACTAGTGGCTGCGCCTAAAAAAACTTTTAAGGTATAATCACTGGTAGTTGACAGGTCATCATTAGTTGACACTTTCAAATACAGAACAAACCATTCAACTCAAACTAATTCCCAGATTACTATGATAGCGACTGGTTTACAATGCAGATGGCTCCATTGTACAGAAATCGTGTACAACAATAATTACGGGGTAGTTATTTTCTTTTTTATAATCATTACATTTGAAAGTGTCAAGTAATGATGTCATGTCAACTACCGGTGCCCTTACCTCACGAATGTTATGAAAACAATTGACAAACCACCGGCTGAAAGTTCGAAATTGTAAAAAGAAACAAGATAAAGTGATGCATCATACTTTTAAAGCACCTGAAGATTATTTTTGAAACCGTTAGATACACAGAAAACTTATACATCTATACCGTGATCATTTTAAAAAGACTTTGACCGTCAAATGAAGATTACACTTTGCAAGTTTCTACATGAATTACGGATGACATTTCTTTACGAAACAGTTTGAGTGGAGCAATATTATCTTGATCTACTAAAATGTTGATCAGCTTTAATAAACTAATAGTTCTCTCAATAAATTTCTTTAATCTATTGTTCATCAACGAAAATTAGTGAATTAAACTTGACTCGTGAGAACGTGCCATTAGAATAGAACATTATTATGTTCCAGCAATTTCTCAAGCAATGAAGATATGAACAGTAAACATTTTTTTAAAAAACCTTTTTGCTTTACTTACTTCATGTTTGGGTACGAAGATAATCAGAAACTAAGAACATGCCTTCTCTCCAAGCTCCAGAGTGACTAATCCAGTTACGCATAGATGTGTACAGATTGCACGTACGTGTTTAAGGAGAAAGGAGAGGTCAAGGATAAGGAAGGAAAGATCGCGTCCGTCCCAAGGCTCACTTGCTAAGGTAATCCCCGACATTCTCTCTGTACTGTTCGGGGAATTCACTCAGTACAGTGCATATGTGTGTGTGTGTGTGGGGGGGGGGAGTTATTCTATTCGAACATAAGTTTTCACCCCAGTATAAGTTCCCGTTTCCTTCGCTGAGATGTGCCTGGCATAGTGGAAATTTTTTATGGAGTACTTTGCCATTGCTTTCGACGCTGCTGTCGTCGTCCAAGATATATTTGGAAGCTGATATGTCAACATTCAAAACTCCAACCGTTCCAAAACGGTTACGTAAGCAATTTGTTTTCTGTATTAGTAAAATCGTTTCTCTTAGCTGCGATTGTCCCGTCAACTTCAGAGCGGACCAGCCATAAGATTTCTTCACACCGTCCTCTGCCTCCGACTTAACTACTAGACAAACAGGGAGCTTAGAGCTTGTCCCGACTGGGGCTCTTCCCCCTTAGGAGAGATATCTGAATGGAGAAGTCCCACAAGCAGACGTGTAGCTTAACGCCGAATATCACCATCCAGCAGTGGAGGATTCCGTCACCTCCAGGGATAAAACATTCACTACACTAATGATAATAGCAGTAGTCGTACCGCAAAACTCAATCAAACCAATATTTCTGGTGGGCGCTTAATATACACACCGGCTTAGGTAGGTCATGAATAAAAGTGATAGCAGTACGTCTGGCCGGGAAGTCCTAGGGTTCGAATCCCGATAGTGGCAGGGTTTTCGACACTAGCTAAGTATATAGGTGGAATTCTTGCTCCATCTGGAGGAATATTTCAAACGGGTGGCCGTTCTGAACGGTAGTTTTCCTTGGTTTCTTCAATCAACACCAGGAGAATGTCGGAGTAGTACCTTAACAAACAGACCACGGACCGCGCGCGATCTTTCCTTCCTCATCCTTGTCCTATCCTCACCCCTTACTTACACATACTTACACTTATATGCATTACACGATCACACATCACACATGCCGCAAGTCCAGTCGAGAACTTGGAGCTTGTCCCGGCTGGGACGGTGACCCGCTAGTGGCGGAAAGCCCGTCAGCCGACTGGTCGGTCCGCACCAGATCTCGTCGTCCAGCGGGAGAAGTTCACCGCCACCTCCCCCGATTAAAAATGCCCTACACTTACGGGATTAACGACCATGGCAAGTGACGCTCCCGGAATCGCTAATCAGTCAATCAATTCTAATCCACCAACGCGAATGGTTTGATGGGAACGTGCCACCTGCCACCCACTGTGCTCCTGAGCTGCGGGCGGGCGGGCTGAGGCGCGAGCCGAGAGCGGCGCGAGCGGTGGGTTGTGCGGAGCGGGGAGCGTCGTGAGCGTGGCGGGGGCGGGGAGGGGGGAAGGGCAAACAGTGGCGCAAGGCCGCCCGCGCAGCAGCTGCCTGGCCTGCGCATTCCCCGGCCCTGCTGCTGCTGCTCCTGCTGCGCGCGCAGATCTCCGCAGAAGCTGGGATTCCCAGCGTTAATGGAACGCAGGGGCTCGAGACACTACAGACACGCGATTATTCGAGACCTGGGTAACCGAGGACCCAGGTTACACACGTCAGTCATGAGAACAAATCAGGACCAAAATAATCCAATGAGAAAGCAAACATACAAGTTTAGAAGTCTGTAGGTGTGTCGATAGTCCTGTGATATATAAGAGATAGACTTGTATGCACATAGTTTACCTTGTCTTTAAATACATTATATATATATATATATATATATATATATATATATATATATATATATATATATATATATATATATAAGGCAAGGTAAACTATCTACAGACAAGACTATCACCTCAATAGGACTATTGATGTACCTACAGACTTCTAAATTTGTATGTTTCCTTTTTCATTGGATTATTTTGTTTCAATAATATACAGCTATTATTTACCCGGTTAATAGGAAGAACAGGTGCAGACATTTCTTCGTGACGATGAGAAAAGTGTCATGATTACCCTCCAGGTCGGCGTCTGCCAGGCTAGTAAAAGTGATCTATGTAAATTAGCTGCTGCAGTACTAGAGAATTCCAGGAATATTGACAGTTCCAATAATACGATAATACATTCATTCGTCAAATATTGCGTTTGTTGTTTGTCATGGCCACTGTCAGTTTTAGCTGCCTATCCATATCTGTTGTAATGTGTTCATTCATTTATACTGTGTTCTGTAACTAGTATTTTGGGTTTTGTATTATACAACTAATTTTTTGTATCCGAGGTAGGATTTCTGTTCCAAATGCTCGGGTAAGTCTTCGGCACTTTCAATTACTAAGCAAGTAGAAAGATAAAACATTGTTCTCGAGAACTCTAATTTCTCATACAAACGCACAATATAAAAATTTCAATCACGCAGTACGTATGAAATAACACAAACAAAACATGATGAGGTAGACAAATTAGATATTTGCTCCGTCTAAATACTACTTTATTTGGAACATATGACATTATTCATGTGTCGGGGCAGTAAAAGAACATATGTCAGTCATGACTCACATCCGAAATCACAGATACTCAAACGGTTTACGAGGGTTGGGAGATTCAATAACAAGAACGCGTAATTTTTAATATGATGGTTGATACTGACCATAGTAACACATTTGGCATTCGGATATTAATGTAGATATTTACTCATGTAATAAACTTTATGCATTTACTGAGAAAAGAATCAATATGACGCACATATTATAGCTAAAACGAAAGCCACAGGCGTACATTTAGAATGCCAAGAAATAATGGAAAAATAAGTGTCCCCAAAGATTGACAGTTCCTGTCCGCTGGCGGCTCAATAGTATATCTGCGAACAATAAGCTAGATTAATCAATGTGAGTGAACTATACTTAATTGAAGGGCTTGACATGATAAGCTGCAGGAAACTTCTCGTTATTCGTAAATGTTACTCGATTTTGGTGAAAGTGTGGCTTGTCTTGTAACATTATGTCTTGTTCACATCTATAAAGGGATTGAGAGAGATGCACTCTTCGACCAAAACCGAGATATTAAAATTTATGAATAGTGGGAATCATGCTAGTGTGGCGTTCCTTGTTTTGCTCCAAGCCCTTCAAACAACCGAACATGAACATTCTGAGCATCCTGATGGTATTTTCGTTCTCACAGTCAAAAAACCTTCACACAGAAATGTCATACATATTCCTCCATAATTGCTTAATGAGTCATAAAGCTTTTTCTGACCCTTTGCGCCAATCTAAATCTGACAAAGATTTATGCACCGTTAAAGAATGATGATGAGACTCCGTTGAGATTACAAACGCCATTTCCTACTAGTAGGAAATATATTTCGACGCGATGCTTTGTTCTTGAGCAATGGTATTTCATTATTAAATTTAATATTTTTCTCGTTCAACAACTGGAAATTTGGAAAACCCATTCACCTTGATACGCAGACTAACGACCTTCCACTATTCGAAGCATATGTGACGAGGTTTTAGCCAGCGGAAATGAAATGGTCTAACGGAAGTGTTTTTGTTTGATTTTTTCTTTGTATGAAATGTAACACTACATCAGCATGTCGAGGAATTTCCTCACCTAACATATCCTATCGAATTTCCAACTAATAAACTCCATATTTCATTCATCACACTACTTCCGAGTATCTGAGAATTCTTTCATGATACTACACAGTAAATCACGTAGAATTGTAGACAATTATTTAGTCACCATACGTTCTTTAAAAATAAAGTAACAAATTTTACATTTGTTACTGATGGAAAGGAAACGAAATAAAATAAACGTGTGCATATTTTTTTCGAGGACCTTTCAAGAATAATTACAACTGTAACAAGATAGTCTAATTATGAATAGAGTTACAAGGAAGGTTGACACTTGCTCATATCTGGATCGAGCACGGCGCGAAGAAAATTACGGCGAGAACCGTCGTACATTTACGTCAAGTAAAACTGCCACCTCACGTGGCGCCGTGCAAATTTCACACCTCCCTGTCGCACAGAAAGCTTTCTGCCTTCCTCCCTGGCACGCGGGCGGGCGGGCGTCCGCTGCGGGCCGGAACGAAAGCGCTTTCTTGCGGCGAGGCACCGCCGCACTGTGCTCCCGAAGAGGCGAAAAGCGGACAAAATATATCCTCTTATCGCCATTGTTAAGCGCTTTTTTCTTGCATACGACATATGCAGTAGAGATAATTACTTTTTTTTAATTTATTTCTTCTCGTTCGATATTTATGTCTCTCTAGGAGTTTGAAAACAGTACATTTTATATTACAACATTTTGGATATGGTCATCCATAACAAGGAGTATTCATTCCTACTCGTGAACATTGTCTAAGTTTCGAAGGTTTGTTCAGGCTTCAAGGTTTGGTCTGAGGTGTAAAGTTTGAAAGTTAAGGTAGCACTACGAAGGGTTTAAAAAAACAAGTTACGGTGGTCTCAGTCTATCCTTAGGGAACCTTGATTTAATACGGGGCCATAAAGCACGACAGCCCAGATGAAATATTGTGGAACAGGGTGAAGAGTAAAGATTTTGATAGAAGTGGTCGGCTATTTTACTTATGTGTTCGTCTAGTGGCAATATATTGAGCTCGCGATGAATTTGGGATTTTGGAATAAACCATGGTGCCTTGAGGGTTCTTGAGGTGCCTTGAGACATGATTACTGCAGTAATACAGTCGATTCCGGTTATTGTGAACTCCGATATAGTGAGCCCTCTGTTATAATCAACTTACACTGGTTCCGTTTCACTTACGTTACAAGTAGGCATAAGAAAATTCGGTTATAGTGAACCTGAATCTCAGCTGTAGAGAACGTGGGAAATTCAACGTCCTGGAAATTAATTCCTTTCCGGAAAAGAATACATTGCCTCAGTGCCATAAATTCCAGCACTAGGCAGCTTGAAAAAAATATCGCCAGCCAAAGGTCATAATTGAAGAAGTGTCACCTGAAGTGAAGGTAGCGGACACGGAATGGGCACCTTATCGATAACCTTATGCCACTGTGGCAGTTTCACTGTGAAACAAATGATCGTGTATTGTGTGGGCTATAACTGTCGGCGGCGACGCGCGATCGCTTGCTTCAATTTCAATCTTGGTGGATTTTTTAAGGACAAATATAGATATTGAAATTTTCAGTTGGTGCTGTTAATGTATTTTGCTGTAACTCTATGTTAATAATGTCAATATTTGTGGCGAAATTCTGTGTAATTTTGACATCATCGGATATAGAGAACCTCGGATATAGTGAACAAAAAATGTTAGCCTCCAGTTCTCTATAACCGGAGTCAACTGTACATATACACAGAGAAAACTGGCCGTTTTCGGCAGAGAAATTCGCATTGTAGCAACCTAAAACCGAGAAACTGAAAAATGTATGTTCCTTTATGTAACAAATTACTTCTTCCAAAACGTTGTACACTTGGAATCCAATTAGTGGGTTCTTGATATTTAAAAATTGGTTTACCGTCCATTTGACCGACTTAGGTGGCTCAGGGCATCAACTGATATCACTGCAGTGCATCTGACCGGGAGGTACTAGGGTCAAGTCTTGCAGCTGACATGATTTCGAGACTAGCTACACTACTGCGACGAATTCATCTGCTGTGTGGAGAATAATTTTAGCCGTCGACGGCTCTAATCAATAGTTTTCCGTGGTTTATCTGCCTCTAATTTCTCTCTGATTCCTCTCGAAACTAAGCGAATGCTGTAGTAGTATCCTAACAAACGTGCCACGGACCGCGCGCTAACTTTCCTTACAATCTTTCGTTCTATCCTCTCCCATTTCTTACACTCACACACACATGCACTGCACTAGCATATGTGTTGAGAGACCATTCGGGAGGTTAGAGCTTTTCCCAGCTGGGGCGATGCCCCGCTGGTGGGAGATACCTGGTTAGGGAAATCCCACTAGCCGACGGGTAGGTTGGCGCTGAATCTCGCCATCAAATGGGGGAACGACAATGCCACCTCCCGAGATAAAAAGATGCTCTACACTTACGGGACTAATGACCTTAGCAGATGGCAAACCCAGAAACACTATACATGAACCCAGGTACTCCACAGAATTACTGCAGTAATATGAATGTATGTATTTCTGCTGTAGTTATTATGCAATACTGTAGAAAAAAGTGCGATTTTTCGGCAGAAAAATTCGTATTGCACCAACCTGAAACTGAAAAAGTAAGAATTATTGTTCCTTTATGTTGCAAATTCCTTCCTCTTAACACGTTGCGTAGTCGGTTTGTGGGCTCATGAGACCGAAAAATTGGTTTACGAAAAACTTCTGTCCGTCTGCCCGCCTGTCCGCTTGTCCATTTGTCCGCCTGCGCGCCGGTCCGTTTGCCTGTTTGTCTGTTCGTGAAAGTGACATTTTTTTCGTTTAATACAAATGAAATGTATCTCGTCTGGGTTGGTACACGGACCATCTAAAACGTTAACAAATACACCACTCAAGACCTGTTTTAAGCCTTCAGTGGGGGGAAGTTCTTATTCCAGGTAATATATTGGTCTAAGGTGACCAATGACTAACTGAGATCTTTTAGGCCGGTTATTCTGATCACTCTTTTCCTATGCTTCCTCTGATTTATTCCATAACGGATTAATGAACAAGACAAGCACCTCGTGAAATCATTCTTTCCTCAGTACTTTAATCTAAACTGTACACTAAAATTTAATTAAAACTTACTTGATAGTAGGGAATTGGAATATGAACTTCACTAATATTATTATTCCAATGTCTCTATTATAATACTTGTAGTGCATTATGATGTATGGCATTTTATGAGACAAGAAATGGAAATGTAACGTTCCACCGAGAAGGCTTGATTTGAACAAAAACAAATCAACAATTATGACAAGAAAATACAGTTTAGACGAGACAATTCCACCCGTGAAATTAAAATCAATAATGTTTAACTATATTTATAAAATGCCCCAATAAAGGCGGTGTAGCTCAAAAACTTTATTTCTTTTTCTATCCGATTTTTCTTACCGTTTTGCCCAACTGGCCAATCATAAACTGTCACTCATCTCTCTTAGGAGACTGTATACATCGATCGCCATGTCGATGTCCAATAGACCGCGTACGTACTACAACATAACTTCTTTGATTTTAACACAGCTTTGAGTTATTTTCAATTTTTGGCGCTCTATCGGCAAATTTTAGATCTCTATTGGACATAATTTCATTCGTGAAATAGTTATACGTAATACCAGCATTGCTTTAGAAATTGTCGATAAATCTCTCACTCACAAAGTGAGGAGGGGATTTATCGACAATTTCCAAAGCACTAGTGGTATTTTTTTTCCTAGGGCTTTTATCGAGCGGACAGCCGGTTGCCCTTTACGTCCCGAAGGGACGCATATTCAACCATACACAAGACAAACACTTGCGGGCTCCTCTGATCTGGGGTCAGCAGAACGCGAGGCCCTCCGCGACAACACACACACATCAAGGGACAAACAGCCATGCCCAAGGCGGGACTTGAACCCGCGACCCTTCGGACCGAAGCGCTGAGTCGGTACTCGCTCTTAGCCACCTCGGCCATCCAGGTCGGCACTAGTGGTATTACCTATGATAAATTAATTTATACAGGTTCTTAAATTCGGCAGGTTACGGAATACATTGCGTACATTGTACTTGCAAAAGTCATTACCACATTGTATGAAAAATGGAACTAATTTTGTCCGATTTGAATGGCGTCCGCCTCCACCGTGCGGCGTGTGGGCGGCGTCGAGCGGAAGCGGCGCGGGGGCGGCGGCGCTCGCATCGGGGAAGACGACACAGAAAAGAAGGCGCGGGTCCCGCGCGGGCGCCCATGCGCAGTGCCTGCGCGACACCGCCTCCTCCGCCCGCCCCCGGACCGGCGCTTTCCACGCGCTTTCTACCGCCCCGCCCCCTTCACCCCCTCCGCCCCGCCACACCTCGCACCGCCACCGCCTCCTTGCCCCCGGCATTCACCGCCCCGTCCCTCATCGCCCCGCCCCTCCACCCCTCCATGCCCCGCACCTCCTCGCCCCCGCCTCCGCTTCTCCCCGCCCCTCACCGTCCCTCACTGCCCATCACTGCCCTTCACCGCCCCTCGCCGCTCCTCACTGCCCCTCACCGCCCCTCGCCGCTCCTCACCGTCCCTCACCGCCCCTCGCCGCTCCTCACCGTCCCTCACTGCCCCTCACCGCCCCTCACTGCCCCTCACCGCTCCTCGCCGCTCCTCACCGTCCCTCACTAACCCTCACCGCCCCTCGCCGCACCTCACCGTCCCTCACCGCCCCTCGCCGCTCCTCACCATCCCTCACAGCCCCTCGCCACTCCTCACCATCCCTCACTGCCCCTCGCCACTCCTCACCATCCCTCACTGCCCCTTGCCGCTCCTCACCATCCCTCACTGCCCTTCACCGTCCCTCACTGCCCCTCGCCGTCCCTCACTGCCCCTTGCCGCCCCCCGCAGCGACGCGCCGTGACGCTCTTTTGAAGGCCTCGGAGACAAACGCCTCCGCTTCGGCCGATAGCAATCGTCTGTGCTCTGCATACGACGCATCCCCGCTAATCTTCGCTCGCTTCGCGGCGCAGCTTTCTCGACTCTTCACAGGGATTTACTGTGTCGCGCTTTGGGTCGACCTGCGTCAAGATCGTTAACAGGGATCACCTTTGCGGGCTCCGTTTGAAGGGCGCGGGTTTGAATTACGATGTTTGCTTGTGTGTTTTTACATGATGGGACTCTTCCGACTAGCAAATATCACATTTTAACAAATTTCTTTCCTTTCGTGGCCGAACTAGGGGGCGCAGGGTCTAGGAGCAGCAACAAATAAGTATGTCTGAGAATAGGGTCTCAGAACAACAACTAAGTTAGTGTTCATCAATGCTCTGGTTTTGAATCTTGTGGAAGGCTTGGATGTTTTGTTTAATGAACGTTTGGTGTAAGTTTGTTTTATGTACGGTTTTTGTTGGGGCACACACCCAACATCTATGAATTATATTCCAAACACACTTTCTGCCTGTAATACTCACTTCGAATCCAATTTTCCTTAGCCAATTTGAATCTACGGATGCCTTGGCAGTTCAATCAATTACTGGAGGACACGGGCATACAAGCCACCCCACACAGCGAAGCAATAGGAAGGTCCCCTGCCGACAATTTCTGAATAAAATTCGAAAAGAGCAACGGGTTGGAGGAAAATGGCTCGTTCACCTTTTTAAATGATCCATTCTACTCAGCGCTAGGGCCTATCTCCTCATTGCCTTCCGAAGTTGGCTCATTTACCCATCTCTGTCTTCCTTTTCGAGATTGATGGGCGTTGCCACAGTTTTACGCCCCACGGGGGCCATCTCAACTAAACTTCCCGGTGTCAGGAAGTGAGTACCTGAGTAGGAGGGGGGAGAAGATCCAAGCTTGTAGGTTGATGCATGTGGTTGGGTCTATTCCAACATGCCTCAGCACAAGGGGAATCTGGAGCGCCACCGTCCAAATGAAACGCGTACATGTTCAACACACATGGTCCTGTTCCAACCGGGTGACCAGTAATGAAAGGATATTGTTGGAAAGGTGATGGACGGTAGGGGGTAAAATCAACTATACCACAGTGCACCGGTAAATATTCATACTTAACTGTGATTCGGACCGCGATTCTATGTTCCGTACTCGGTATTTCACTAGGTCTTGGCGATCACGACCGGCCGAGTCAGCTGATTTTACAAGGTATAAACACGCCGTGAGAATTAGTTTGCGTGCAATTTGAATTTGTTAATTACTGAGAAATTAAAATTGTTTTGGTGTATAAAACCACCAATGAGTCATAATGAATAATATTCTGAATACCATTATTTGAAATGAACTGTTTCCTTCGTTATTTGGGAAATTTCGATGGAGAGTTGCCGCAGAGGGAGATGGGAATGAGTGAATTCCCAGGCACGGATTAGAAAAGTGTCTTAAGTATTTGATAATCAATGCTTATGTTAAACTTTATATGTTATTAAGAAACTGATATTCGCAGCATACTCTGTATATTTAATGCATTTACATCTATGGAATACATACTAATCAGCAAAAAAGTGCAAACAATCCTTCAAAAGAAGAGAAAAAGATAAATAATTGTAATGAAGATAAAGAAGCAAATACATAAATATTCAGTGAGAAAGCAGAAGCCACAACCTTCGTATCTGAAACCGAATCCCAACGATACAGCGTTAACATCATAGCACTAGCAGCAGTACCAAGCGGCGGAGACCTCGATGCGCGAGTAGCAAGAAACCCCTGCTTCTTGTGGTATTTTCCTCCAACTCTTCTCCGTACTGGGCCCTCCCGCTCCTTCGACTCTGTCCTTCTTCTCTCCTCTCCCTCTCCCCCCCCCCTTCGCGCAACGGCTCTCCTCAAGCGACCCCGCCCGCGCCAGCGCCCGCGCGCGCCTTTACAGACCGCTGACGTCATACAGTGCAGAGCAGGCGAGAGGAAATGCCTTGGAAAAGTAATGGTACGTTGGAGGGCGCCAGGCCAGGATCTACAATATATGCTTGAGGAGAGAGGGCTCATTTCGAGCCGATTGTATATAAAAGCTTCATTTTATGTTATTATAAATTAACTTTAGTGAACTTTTATTCAACACCTTAATATTAAATAATACGTTAATAAAATATGGCCGGCTCCAAATAGGGACGCTCCATAAAGCTTTTGGTTGGAAGTAAAGCAACGACATCGACGGTGATGTTTACAAAACATCGATATTTTTGTACAAACGTCGATACCTTTACTGATGTTGTTTTTCACATCGAGTTTTTTTAGCTCGGTATTTTTACTTGGTTGATAATTTATTTTTGAATGAAAAAATATAATAAAAATTACAATAACTTTAAGATGTCTATAATTTTAACATTCTTCAGACCAAAGTCAGCAAGAGTGAAAGATAAGATTTAAAGATAAATAGATTATTTCTGATAACTGTAGTGTATTATTTTTGAAATATTCAATAAGATAATAAACATTTTATTAATAGTTGAGATACGTTTTTGACTTTCTTTGTTACTTAAATCTCAATCAAATTAATAAACACGACCACCGTGACCTCAAACCACACCCGCATGTGAACACAGATGTTAGGGATTGCTAAAATCGATGCTAAAATCGTATGAATATTTGCTTGTGTATTGTGACATTATAATTTTCAGTCAATCGCCATGTATCCTTACCCATCCTCTTCCTCTCATTTTTCGCCGTTGTACATGGTTCAGGGCCTTGAGGCATTTGTATCCAAGAACACGTTATATCCAAGCTGTGGGTTCGAATCCCACACAGAGAATGGGTGTGATGTGTTGTTGGATGGTGTACATCTGTACACAATGTATAACCCTTCAACCTCCAATTTTGTTCATTCCTTTTCTTTCCTCGCAAAATTGTGAGAGCGGAAATAAGTCTAGGTACCCGATGGAAGGACCTTAAAGCCTCTTAGCTGCAATATCATCGTCATTAAAATGAAGCGCTGGATAAATTCTCTCTAACCTATATTACTAACTTTTAATACGTCCATAACTAGACGGAAAGCTATGCAACCTATGCATAGCTTTCAGTCTAGCCAGCCTATATAGGGCTATCATCGACCTAATTCTGAGATATTGAAGGTTTTACCAGAACATTCATAAAATAACTTAGTACACTTCTAAACGCATCGCAGTTGCTTATGAGTCTATACCGGATTAAAATAACATATTACACTAAAATAATAATGACTGAAGTTATATTTAATGCCAATAACTCAATTTCACAAAAAAAATGAGGGACAGTCCCTTCTTGCACTGAGCACTTCAATTCATATCATCAACATACATCAAATCATACATCCACTCCCTGTATGATCATATGGCTTAGGTACTGCCATCATAATGAAGAATCCTTCACTGGGCGCTTGAACTGAGGGCTCGGGTCTCCCTGGGGAACACCTGAGCCATGCAAAGGCTCTTTGGCTGCCGTTGGGACCCACTGTGCTCCCGGGCTGCCAACGAGCTGGGCCCGCGCCAGCGCCGCACCTCTCAATCCCACTTATCCCCTCCACGCGCCCCTCACTCCACCCTCCGCGCCGCGGATTAAGCGAAGACGTTCACTCGAGGGCGGCTAGCTGCTGGCAGACCGTGAATGTCCTCTTGGTTGTCTACAAAGGGCTCGGGTAATGGATTCCTGCGTAAACAGGAGAATTATTCAGAGCGACAGTCTCCTGTCCGCGACAAGAAAACAAAATGTAGTCGCACACGATGAGTATTACGTCAGAATGGATGACTTTTTATTTTTTTTTTACGATTGGACGAAGAGTAAAATAGTACATTATTATGTAAGCTTTCCCTGCATGATTGAAATTGGAGATAATGTACCGGATGGGTGGCTCAGGGCAGCAATTGATGTCACTGCAGTTCTTCTGATCGGCTGTCCTAAAGTTTGCGTTCCGACGCTGGCAGGATTTTCGACACTAGCTGGGTTGAATTCGCTGTCTGGATGAGAATTCTAGCGGCTTGCTGCTCTCTGTAGTTTCTAGTAGTTTCTCCGATCAATATCTCCCATCAATAGAATGCCGGAGCGTTACCCTATCAAATCGACCACGGACCGCACGCGATCTTTCCTTCCTCGACCTTGTCCTATCCTCACCCCTTACTAAAGTGCAAAGTTTATAAATACATATGGTGTATTTACCTATCACATTTATGTAAAATCTTCGTAAATTTGTTTGAGCTCTAGCATGATTCAAGGATAATCAAATCTTAAAGTTTATTAAGTAATTGAAGGCTTCAGTGAGAGAGTACGATATTTGTAACATAATTACAATTGTATTAGTCAGGATTCTTTACACTAGAATATTGTAGTCATAATTACTCGCTACAGTTCACTGACTCCGAAAACACTGGACGAATCAACAAGACGGAAACTGCTTTACTTTCAAATAACCAGGAGACATTTACGGCATTTCTCCTGTCACGGACCTGAACTTACTACTTCAAAACTGGTTCAAGAATCTCTCCTAGCTCACTGATCTGTTGGAACACAATGACATGACTCATGAGGGAGGCAACTCATTGCGGCATGGAAGACAATGAAAGAGCAAATCAACTAGCTCGAGGGCGGGGAGAGAAATATTAATCGCACTCCATAAATCAGGTCGGCATTGTTTCCACGTCTTCAATCCCAGTGTCAGTGTTGCGTTTCAGAAATGTCATTCTCTTCGGAATAGTTTATTTTGGAATATGTTGTCTCTTTTCACCATGTTTTTTCATTATTGTCAGAAATGGCTTCGTAAAACAGCAATCAAATGAGTATTGCATTCCATTTACTGATTAGTAAAATTACTATTAAATTAATATGCTAAATAATATTTTAAAATTTCAAGCATACTATAAATATGAAAGACGTACTTTTCATAAACTAGCAATTGATATAAGAAAGGAACTTAATATATTTTCTATCAATGAAAAAGTAAATGAATACAGATCACGGTGGGTACAGCACTTAGGAAGAATGTCTCACGAAAGGATCCCCAAACATGCCTTTCTGTACAGACCACGAGGAAGAAGGGACATTGGCCGTCCACGACAGAGATGGTGTAATGAAGCCGGAACAAGGAATTTCCCTAATCCGTGAAGTGAAGAAGAAGCAATTGATTCAATTTACTTAAATCTTTTGGAAGAAATCCTTCGTCACTAACGTTTCAAATATGTCGTGATTCTAATTAGTTTCGATTAGTATTTTAGTGTTCATGTAGTGTTCTTTTGTAAATTTCATGCGCAATACTTACCGGCTGAAATAATTTTCTCAAGCTGTTTCCGACAGTACGCAGAAAGTTCCCAACAAATTACGATCTGCTGTGAATTATGAGTCAGAGATATTTGTTAATCAAATGAAAGTATTTTCGTATAAAGAGATGAATGTTGGTGAAATTTCCGGGACGCTTGCAGAGCTGGAACTGGTAGAGTGATATGACGATAATAGACCATGCCCTGCAAGGATATCTGCTCGTGTCGTTCCTGGTACCATGATACTCGGTACTGATTCTCTCTATTTCAGCGAGAAGAAATTGGATACTCTTATCTTCACTCAGAATTTTGTGTGCACGCCCTCATGAAAAGTGGCATGCAGCGCTGCTGATGAACCTCGTTGAAGTTCATACAAGAGCATTAATGTAATTATTGAGTGAGCAAAGCCAATGTTTCCTCTCCGCCAGAGAAAAATATAACATTAAAAGTTAGTTGCATATTAACATTTTGTGCATTTTAAAATGTTATTTGTGGTTATAATAAATGTTCAATTTTGCAGAATTCCAGTTACATTTTCTAAAGTTAAGGAAGCTCTCGTAATTTTCTCTATGTTCAATATTCTGCGTACGCACGTTATACAATTAGGAGGAAACTATTGGGATGAAAAAAAATGCTGTTTCCAAAAAAGCATGCACACTACTCATATGATATACAACACTCTCACATTACGTAAAAATAAGTTTAACATTTTTACAAAAACAATCTTCACGAATACTGCAATAACTCGTGAAATATATACTGTGTGAACAAAGAACAGTCCTTTACATACCTACCATATCTAAAAAGTTGCTGTTTCATAACACGACATTTGAATAGGAAATGTTTAATGACTGGCGGCCTCTTTGTTGAAGGCTTGCTGTTGTATGACAGCTGCCATAAGTAGTGATGCACAGACAGCAGTGAATATGAAAATTCAGTCGGTACACGCAGTATGAGAATAGTCGAAGTAACACAACTAAATATTTGAATTTTTCAATCAAAATTAAGCTGTTTAATTGGTTTTGTATTTTTCTGAGTTCCTGGGTTTCTAATGAGACCCCATACACCTCTCAAAGCACCGGAGGATGCATAATATTCTTTTAAGTTTTGCACGCATTGGAAATTAGTAATATAAATTCACACAGCACAAAGATCGCTAATCTTATTATACTATTCACTACCTGACTAACGCTGTTTACAATATACACAGTTTGTGCATTAAGAGTAAAAATATATATCGAAGATGAAAAAAAAGACATGTAACATTTAGAGGCTTGTTATCAAGAAAAATCTGCCAAAAATTTTATTGGTTTGAATTTTAAAAAATTCCAGCTTTTTGTAAGAGTCCGGACATTAACTTACTATACACAATAATGTAGTACAGTTAATTGTATATTCGAGAGAAAGTTTCGCTTGAATCTAATGATCGAACATTTTTATTTGTAAAATCAATAAAATTAAAATCTGAAATCGTTTATTGTTTTTCACATTCAAATGCTTGAATAAATCTAAGTCAAGTTATTTTTATTATTAACTACTAATTATTTACATTACAAAGGGTAAGTGTATGTGCACTTTCATTTTCTGCGTGGAAATATTGAACCACACATTTTTTCAAAAAAATTAGAGTAAGAGGCATGTTAGGTTGTGCTGTAAGCGTAAAAAAGAATTCTAAATCAATTCGCATTAATATTGTGGCAATAGTGAGTCAGCATTTGGGAAGTGATTGTGTGTCTGTCTCTAATTCACTGATTAATTATTCAGTAACTAAAAATGTTTCACTCAAGGATGGAGTGTTATGAAGTTGCATTCATTCCCTAATGCACTATGAGATACACATCGTTTAATGAAAAAAGGAATGAAAACGGAAAAAAATAATAATAATTTGCAAGAAATTTTTATTGTATTATGTGTCTGGGGGATTATTTCAGATGAAACCTTCCTCAGTCCAATAAAGATAATTTATACACATCAATGGAAAGATAAAATTATTTAATAGTAGTTTATGCAATTAGTTTATAATGTTAAGCTTTATTGCATGAGGTTTGAAAGCGAGCGACGTTAGGAGCGAGTCTTCAAATTTGTACGAATGCAATAAAGTAGCATTATAATGCAATAAAGCAACATAACTAACATAATAAACAAGTGGTATACGCTATTTTTTTTTGTATAACAGCATTATAAATTTGAAAGAGAATCGAAGTTCATATTGCGAAACAACTTTATTGTGATGTCTCGGGTATTTGGCATCTGTGCGTGAAAATCAGCGCGTGGCGACTGTTTGTGTCAAATTTCACATCAGAGCGTGGTCGGCTATTCCGTTTACCTGTACCTCCCCACGACTCTCGCGCTGCGATTGGCTGAACGTGTAGACGCAAACATTCACGCCATAAAATGTTAATACGTCATCATTTGTGCCGTAAAGTGCCTGACTATGAACAATATCTTGCAACAGAAAAGTTATTTTATAACGCTGGTTTATAAAAAATAATATATTATAATGCTACAAAATGTTTGTATATAGTATCATAATAATGAGTTACCCACCACGAGTTCGTTCGCCAAAGACCCGTTCGTTCCCGCTCCGTTCCGGAGAGCTCCCATGGAACGAACGGAGCAAGACATTCATCATGCAGGCGCCATCCAGCAGTGCGTTCACCTGCTGGTAAACCAACGGTCAGCCACCGACCATTCACAACTGCCGTGTTTTGCGCCAACGCTCAAGGACGCAAGACAACTCTCGCGGCGCTGTCGCAAGAAAAGGCGCGCCCCCAGCATCTGTTTAGCGTTTTTACCGAGGGAGCGGATTCTGCGCTCGACGTTTTTTGATTACGCGGATAAGATACGCGGATTCTGGCTCGGTATGGTCAGTTCAGCGCCACACAATACACGTTGTACCGTTAGAAATGTAGAATGTGTGCTAAGAAATTTATAGAAGCGGCGTTGCAATTAAAGGACAACGGCTTAGGCTCATTTAAAAATGTAAAAAGCTTAAACTTTGTACTAAATAACATAATAATAATAATAAAATAATAATAATAATAATAATTGATATTGCCAGTCCGGATAGCCAAGATCGCTAAGGCAGTAGTGCAGTGGTGATCTCGGACGAAAGGATCGCGGGTTTGAGTCCCACCTCGGGCATGGCTCTGTTTGTGTGTGCCGTCCATTCGTCCTTCATTATCATCATTTTATCTTCCATCCCCACCGGACTAAAAAACTTGGGGTATAAAAATCGGATTCAGTCTAATGCTGATCCCTCTGATTAGTTACATGCAAGACTTGCAACGTGATAAAATGACACTGAGACCGTGCAAGTGCATGTCCTGCATGGTCCAAGATAGCCTATTCGCGAGCAAAAAAAAAAAAAAGTATTACTACTGTTATTGATATATTCAGCATTTCATGAGAAACACGGAGGCAATGAACAGAATTAAACCAGCTGTATTGTATAAGTTGAATAACATTTCTAGCTCGTGAAAAAATGAAATAACATCTTTGCGCACGTCTGAACATTCCTTATTACTTTTGCTGTTATACCATAGATTAAAATTTCCAATCGATGAATGTAGTGAAGAAATGAATTAAAATGAGGAAAAAAGTGTCTTTGTTCTTCCACACTATATTGTGACCCACATTAGAAAACGACAACATATTGAGACCTACAGATTACATGGGGAAAGAGAATCGTCATATCACAATGTCAGTTTAGATGTTAATTTAGTATTATGCCTGAGTAACAAATTAGTGAGTTAAATAAACAAATTACAGATCAGCAGATGTTACAACAAACGGTTTATCCTCCTAAACAATGACAGAAAAACATTGAAAAATCAGAATTTCCATGCTATTTTCTCAATCCAAAATCATGTCTTGGTGAGGAGGGGTGACGCGAAGGATTACGGATGGCGACGGGGAGGGGACGTGAGGGCGGCTGGGGTGACGGGGGCGACGGAAGAGGAGGTGGCGGGGGCGGGGTGGGGCGTTTGGTGCGGCGGGAAAGACGGGGTGATGGGGGCGACGGAAGAGGGGATCGTGGGGGCGTGGGGCGTGGCGGGCCCGTCAGGGGGGGCGGGCGCCGACGGAGCTGACGGAAGAGGGGGTGTCGGCGGCGTGGGGGCGGCGGGGGCGATTGGAGTGATGGAAGAGGTGGGGCGTAGGGGGCGGCGGAGGCAACGGAAGAGGTGGGCGCGTTGGGGTGAGGGTGCAGCGGGACGACGGGGGCGACGGGGGCGACGGGGGGGCGGGGGCGACGGGGGCGACGGGGGTGACGGGGCCGGCGACGGGGGCGACGGGGGCGACGGGGGCGACGGGGGCGACGGGCGACGGGGCGACGGGGGCGACGGGGGCGACGGGGGCGACGGGGGCGACGGGGGCGACGGGGGCGACGGGGGCGACGGGGGCGACGGGGGCGACGGGGGCGACGGGGGCGACGGGGGCGACGGGGGCGACGGGGGGCGACGGGGGCGACGGGGGCGACGGGGGCGACGGGGGCGACGGGGGCGACGGGGGGGCGGTGCGACGGGGGCGAAGGGGGCTACGGGGGCGACGGGGGCGACGGCCGCGTCGGAGCGACGAAGGTGGCGGTGGGGACAGCGTGGGCATGGCTAGGTTGTGTGGGGTGACGGCACGGGCGGAGTGTAACGGGAGGTGCCGAGGGCGCCGGGCGTGACGCAAGCGTGGGCGTGCTTGACGCGTGCCGCTCCGAGAGAAAGACGTTACTCCACCGGGCGCTGCGCCGAGTGAGGCCTCGAGAGAGCGGCAGGTGTGTGGACGGCCGCGGCCCACGCGCTGTGAGCTCCACCGTGCACCGCAGCGCACTTCACCTACCGCATTTCTGCGTAAGCGCGCCCAGATAATACGCGTGGACTAGCCACGAATGTGATGTTTCGATGTACATGAAAAATGTTTACAATGTTTAAAACACCGATGTTTTTAAAAAATGTCGATGTTGTTGAAAAATGTCGATGTTGTTGAAAAATGACGATGTTGTTGAAAAATGACGATGTTGTTGAAAAATGACGATGTTGTTGAAAAATGACGATGTTGTTGAAAAATGTCGATGTTGTTGAAAAATGTCGATGTTGAAAAACGTCGATGTTGAAAAATGTCGATGTTGTTGAAAAATGTCAACGTTTTAATCATTCATTGACTAAAGCCGATGGTTTTCTACATCAATGTTTCTCAGTCTATATTTTTATATTTTTGTTTTTTCGTTTGTAAATGAAAATGTCCCATAATTGCATTTTGTAAAAGTTGAAGTATGAAATAATAATTGATTATACCACTGTCAGTTCGTGTATTCCAACGATGCGAATGCTGTTTGTACTATTTTCATCGTGCAGACCATCTCTCCCCCGAAAGATGACCGCCGACGCCCTGGTATTTTCTACGCCTTTCTTAGTATTCTGCACGCAGCGAGGCTGGTGCATGTGCAGAAGGCCTCGCCGCGTCCTACGGCGAACAGAGGAAGCTCTGACCCCTTGAGATGACCCTGAGTGCTCAGGCTTTCATGATCAGTTTTGGTAATTATTATAATGAATTTTTAGTTTGTTTTGCCAGTTACGCACTATTAATTATAAATTAATACACACGGCTACTGCCAAATTAAATTGTCCTACGTGTGTACGTAAATGTTAGAAATCATTTAAAATCATTGATTGCTTGGGCGTGTGTCGATGTTTTAATTTTCAACATCGATGTTATGTAATATCCATGGTTTGTAACAACGATATTTTATGGTCGCTGTCACATGTAATTGTCCACAGTATACTACGAGCTTCAAGCCAATATAATATTACCATAATTCAATTTAATTATGTATTTAATTTACATTATGACGTTCACAACATATTAGATGACAGATCTTTAAGCATACGATGTAACTTATCACATTGGAAATGTCATGTCCTAAACCGTACAACTTGGCACGTGACAACCTTATTTCTCATTTACTATTTGATTCTAACTTATAATGAAGCATGTGACGAATAAATTACTAATGATGTATGGCCATTGATTGGAAACATATTGAAAAAACAGAGCAAGTGACTGGATTTGTCAGATAATTTTCATGACATGTGTACTATTTATTAAGACAATACCTCGTTTGAAGCATTATATAATTGAAAAATATTTCTTATTGTCGGGGTTATAATTCGTTTAAGATTTTGTAGAATATTTGTCAAAAATACGCTAATCCACGTGATAAGGCGAACTGGGTAAAATTCTGCGAATAACACCTGCTTTACAGAACGTGTTGTCATTGCATGTGGGAATTGATTAATAATGCAAATGTGAAATAGTTATTCATGAACCATGTTACCTAAGTATTACGGAAACCGTCCGGTTTTTTATAATCTTAAATAATAGTTGAATATTTAATGTTATATCGTCGTACATCGATCATTGTATATTTCTATATTTTATGTAGAAAACAAGGAAAGATTTAATTACAGAATTAAATTTTGTAATACATTGGTAATCATTGTCCTTCTCTTTGGAAGAGAGTGGCAAGTCTCTGAATCACTGAGTCACTGAGCACACTCCACATTACAGAGTGCGGAAATGAAGATTCTAAAAGGAACGAAAAATTGCACAAGAGAAGCTACATTTTGGAATTACGGAATAAAACAATACCAGCAAATGAAGGTCCTTAATGAAAGATTGAGGGAGTGCAGAAATAAGTAACTATATCACAAAGAATCTGGGTTCCAAAGTTCCCTTCCAAAAAAAGCCAAGAGGCAGAAGGAGAAGATGATACCGATAATGATATAGTATGTGTAGGTCACTGACGCATGTCGAAATTGACCGCGTAGTCCGAAGCAAATGGCAGGGTGAGAGATGATTTATTGAAAAGAAAAAGACTTCTGTAATTGCTATGTGAAGCACCCAGATCATTGTATAATATTTATATAAAGGAATACACGTTTGTGATCAGTTTTTGAATCGTGTGAAAAACTGGATCGTCAAAATGTTCACTTTCATATGTTACTGATGGAAGTATGAAAAAAGTCTGAAGCGCTCATTAAGACACTGCGGAAGACCAGGCACGTATTGAGAGTGTGCTACAGTGAAAACTGTGTCTTGAAAACAAGTCAAGATGACATATGTTGTCTTGATGACATGCATTCGGAAACACATTGTGTCAGAGAGTCCAATTTTGGCGAAATGGGAACGTCTCCAGAGACACAAGATCTGTACGTTTCTTCATTGGATTCATGGACATTTAAATGTCCCACAGAGAAGCAGAAGAAACAATGTTTTCCACAAAGCTTCTATAAGTGAAATCGCAGTTTCTAGACATAAAATATCATTTTTGTTCGTTAAATCTGTGATCGGTCAAGAAGAAGAATTCATATTCTTTAATCACAAACCACTTAAATATGAATGTCCACGAGAAGACATTTTTGCATTAAATAAAAAAATCCAAAAATAACCGTTTGAAAATGAAATGCTGACTTCACGTGAATTCTATAGCATTCTTTATACCAAAACAAAAGTCGCTTTCCAAACTAGCAATGTGTATTTTTTATATACCGAGACAAAAGTTTAACGCAGATGTTTTTAGTTTTCGAGAGTCCATTTCGCAAACTGTCATTTTAAATTGCATGAAATGATTCAGAAACAAAAGTTGTTGTTTTCGTTTTGCGTACGAATCGTGTTCCTATACAGGGAGGCCCACGCCATAACGGCTCACGAAGATCCGTAATCCTGCTCCCACCTGTTGCATCAGCAGGCCTACTCAATGCACTTCCTTGAACCCTGAAAGCGTGAGGAAACAGTTATGACACCAACTGAACCCGAAGACCTCTGGTCGCCCACGACAGCATTCGAGGCCACTGTGCTGCCGACGACGTGCCTGTCGGATCGCGCGCAACAGAATAGGTGCGCAACCTGGACGGACATGTTTGTGAAAGCGACGACCGCGGGGCGGTTGTGGAGGCGGTAGAAGAGACGACGTCCAAAATATGGCCGGGACGCCACGTGTGGTGGCGGCAAGCCGGTTACGGGGGCAGTAATAATGACGGCGAACGTGTCGGTCAGGGTAATTGCGAGGGTGACGGGGGTGTGTATATATGGTTGTCGGTGGAGATGATAATGACAGCATCAAAGGCAATGACGATATTATTGACAATGATGTAGATGACAGCGACGATGTAGATGGCAACGATTTCGTCATCGATTTCGACTAATAAGTCATTTTTTACCTTTTCTGTAATTTTAATGCATTTTTATGATTTCATCGATTTTAATGCCATTTTTAATGGTACTTGCTTCAAACAATATTTACGAGATGCTCTCTGTGAGAATATTCTTCAAAGAATTACTCATCAGCCTAATCGATTTGTTCGCTCAGAAATAGTTTTGACAGCCATTGTGAGTATGTAATTCTTGTGACGTATACCAGCACCATTGCCAGTTCGGCCGATTTCGGGATAACTAGACAGAGATTTCCTGGTAAAGAAGAGTCCAAATCAAACGTTTGCAAGCTGAGTTCACTCGAACGAATGGGAGAAGCCTCGATTACATCAGTAATGTATCTAACAGCCTGAGTTATTCATCCGAACTAGATATTTTTTACATAATATTTCTTTGATTTTAGGGCATTTTTAAGAGCATTTTATTGATCATTTTTGGCAATGTTTTAGGTCATCAAAATACACCCCCTTTTGATGACAACGTCGGTGTTGATAATGTAGGACGGCGTTAGTAAAAATGTAGGTTTTGATAGTGAAGGAATTGAAGGTGACGATGTCGCCCATGTCGGTGACTGACGGTGAAGGTGTCGGTGACTGTGGCGGTGATGCTTAATGGAAGGTAGCGAAATGTTCGTGTTCAGACCGGGAGCGGTAACTCAGTGCATCAACTGATGTCACCGCAGCGCCTCTGACCGGGAGGTCCTAGGTTCCCACTCCCCACGGCGACAGGATTTTCGACAATTGCTTTTCAGCTAGGTCGAATTCAGTCGGTGTTTGGAGGGGAATTTTAGCAGCCGGCTGCTCTGATCGGTAGTTTTCCGTGGTTACTCCGATCATCACCAGGCGAATGCCGGAGCAGTATTCTGACAAACGGGCCACGGCCCGCGCGCAATATTTTATTTATTTATTTATTTAGTCAAAAACAGTGAAAAACTGTATGTGACGTATGGGGGAGAAATCATCTGCGCACGCTTCCTTCCTCTTCCTTGTCCTATCCTCTCCCCTTACACACATACTTACACTAGCATGCACTACACTACAACATATTCCGGGAGACTGGTTGGGAGCTTAGAGCTTGTTCCGGCTGGGGCGGTGCCCCGCTGGTGGGAGAGTCCTGGTTAGGGGAAACCCCGTTAGCCGGCGGTAGGTCGGCGCCGGATCTCGCCATCCAGCGGAGAAAGATCACCGTCATCTCCCGAGAGAGAGAAAAACATGCACTACACTAACGGGATTAATGACCAAAGCAGTTGACGCGCCCGGAAACACGAAAAAATCAATCAATTAATCAATCAATCAATTCGTGTTCAGGCGGAAGAGCTGGTCCGATGACACGTAAAACGCGGCATCCCTGATCTGAATCGCAGCCTGTGGGCATGGTGTGTCGGCGGCCGAGAGGTTGCGCTTCCGCGGGGGCGCCGTTCCGCTCCGCGCCGCGCCGCGCCGCCCCCGCGCCAGGCCGCCAGGCACCGCTAGGCGGCGTGCATTAGAGCGCGCGCGCGTCAACGAGACAAACGAGAGCGGCCTGCTCAGCCAACGCCCGTGGGCTTGGGGGTAACGGACGTGCTCAGCTGCGTCGGTGGTTGAGGGTGAAGCGGGATGTGCATTGCAAATGAGAGGTCGATGCCATGAATTGATTGATTGTTAGTGATTCTGGGCGCGTCAACTACTATGGTCATTAGTCCCGTAAGTGTAGTGCGTGCTTTTGCTCGTGAGGTGGCGGTGGTCTTTCCCCGCTGGGTGGCCAGATCCGGCGCCGATCTGTCGTACGAATTTTTCCACAACCGGGTATCTCCCACCAGCGCGGCACCGCCCCAGCCGGGACAAGTTCTAAGTCCCCGACCGGTCTCCAAACGTGTGAAAGTGTAGTGCATGTTAGTGTAGGTGTGTGTGTAGATAGGTCAAGGAAGAGGAAGGAAAGATCGCGCGGGTCGTGGCCCGTTTGGTAGGGTACTGCTCCGGCATTCGTCTGGTGTTGATCGGAGAAACCACGGAAAATTACCGATCAGTGCAGCCGGGCGCTACAATTCTCTTCAAGACTGCGACTGAATTCGACCTAGCTGAAAAGCCAGGGTCGAAAATCCTGCCGCCGTGGGGAGTGAGAACCTAGGACCTCCCGGTCAGAGGCGCTGGAGGACATCAGTTGATGCACTGAGCCACCGCTCCCGGCCATGAAGAAGATGCACATTAACACAATACATTTTGATGCACTCCATTTACCAAGTATCTTATAATTCGATTAATTTCTAATTCAAAGAAAATATACTCGACGAATGAAGTAAAAATGCGATTGATAAAAACTTGTTCTTCATAATTAAAATGAATCAAGATTACTGTGTTTACTAATTCTACCAACAGAAATACTGTAAAATATAATCAGCTATTCGCAGAAGGAACTTTTCGTTGTTTGTTGGCGTTGCGTGGCATGGCGCCCATTAGAGCGCGCGCGAGTCAACAAGACAAACGAAGGCGGCCCCGCCCCCGTTCCTGCCCGCGGTGGCTGTTCGCGTGGGCTTACGGGTAACGCACGTGCTGCCTGGATTGGCTGAAACGGACGTGCGTTGCAATTAAGAGGTCGACGCCATGAACAACATGCAATACATTTCGATTTATTACATTTTGCCAGTATTCTAATTGGTCAGTTAATTATTTATTCGAAGACAATACAGTCGACGAATGTAGTAAAAATGCAGTTGATAAAAACGAATGCTTTATAATTAAAATTGACCAAGGTTGGTAACTATATGTGCAAATTATACCAAGAGATATACTGTTAAATAAAATCAGCTAATCGCAAAGGGAGTTTTCGTTGTTTGTTGGCGTTGCGTGGCATGGCGCCCATTAGACCGCGCGCGAGTCAACAAGGCAAACGAAGGCGGCCCCGCCCCCGTCCCTGCCCGCGGTGGCTGTTCGCGTGGGCTTACGGGTAACGCACGTGCTACCTGGACTGGCTGAAACGGACGTGCGTTGCAATTAAGAGGTCGACGCCATGAACAACATGCAATACATTTCGATTTAATACATTTTGCCAGTATTCTAATTGGTCAGTTAATTATTTATTCGAAGACAATACAGTCGACGAATGTAGTAAAAATGCAGTTGATAAAAACTAATGCTTTATAATTAAAATTGACCAAGGTTGGTAACTGTATGTGCAAATTATACCAAGAGAAATACTGTTAAATAAAATCAGCTATTTGCCAGCCCCCGCGTAGTGGTTGCGACAGCCGTCACTCGTCTGCGCTCAGAAGATTGTAGGTTCGAATCCCGCGAAGGCATGAAGTTTTTTGTAGTCCTTTCATCCATCATCATCCGGTCACTTCATAACCTAAGGTTAACAACCTTGTTAACAACCGAAAAAGCTAATTCTCTTAATTAATAAAAAATCACGTTTATCTTTCCGGGATAAATATGACTGGGCGTCGGAGGATATAGTATAGCGTGATCCTACATGGCTAATAATTGCATTAAAAAATGAGCTATTCGCTGATTTGCGTTGTGTGGCGTGGCGCCCATTGCCTACGTAAAGCGGATGTGCATTGTCATTGAGAGGACGGCGGCATGTACAAAATATATTTCGATCTTCACTCTTCGCGGATAAATGTTTTTTTTTTAATTTTATTTTTACCTGTTCAATTTTTACGATTTTTCAGGGTATTGAATGAAAGATAGGTTACACAATTTTTTGGCAAGATGCCAGCGATTTAATAGGTATGACATTTATACCTATAGATGAATAATTATTAATACAAAATATATTTTATAAATTAAATAATATGTTGAAAAAATAATTAAATGTATTTGAGAGATTTGGAAAATATGTGTGTGTATGTGTGTGTTACTGTTTGAATTGAAGGGGGGTGGAAAATATCTTTAGGAAAACGTGATTTAATGCGAAGAATTATAATTTAAACCTAGTTCGTAGTGTTGAGAAGCAAGAGCAGAAGGTGAAGTTTTAAAAAAAATTATCGATTGATATCGAAGATTGATAAGCATTTTTTAAAAATTTTGTCTATTTGAAGTTGAATAAATGGTAATCTATTCATGGTAATCAGCTGATGAGATATTTACGTGATAATAGCGTGTATATGGTGTACGCGTTCAACACGAAACAATCATCCATTTTCAATCAACTATCCTTCATCTTTGTCCCTTTCTTCTTCTTCTTCTTCTTCTTCTTCTTTTTACTCTGCCGCTACATCTCCTTCGCTTTCTTCTCATTCACTTTCTTTTTCTTCTTTGCGTTCTTTCGCTTTTCGTTTCCATTTTCTTCTTCGATTCTGTCTCATTTGCCTCGTTCATACTCATTTGCGTGTTTTCTTCGTATTCGTCCGCTTTATTTTAAACAATTAGATGGTTTCAGCATAAAATTTGCAGACTTATATGATAAAGGACATGGGGAGAAATACCACAATGTACCAAATTACGATATTTTTTTATTAAGAACACTATAGGGAATTCTTTCTCGTAGCTATATGCTTTAAAATGAATAAGAAAAATTGTTAATTATAGAGGAGACCATTACAAACATCGTAGATTATAAATACTAAATAAATATCTATATTACTTATTCCGATGCGCATTGAAATTGTATGGAATTATACAGCCTCTGGTCATATAAGAAGTGACAATGTTTTAGGTACTCAGAAACTCGGTAAATATATAAATATAATGAAACAGTTCTGATTTTGACCGAAAAATACAAATATTTGATTGCGTTGCACCGCCTATGCTTATACTGTACATTCGGACTGAATTTTCATTCTCATAGTCATTCCTTTCGACACAGTTGACGTGAATATAAGTTGAAAACATGAATACCTGACACTCGATTTACAGTATTTCTAAAGCTCGATGCTGATGTTATCGCACTCCACTGCACTTTTCCAATTGGCACAACTTTTTCAGATTTTTCATGGGTGCGTTAATTGACATTCTTACTCATGCAAAATACAGCAAGGTTTTGAAGGAAAAACGTACCATTTCTTTTACATCATTTATTTCCTTGGGCAAAGGTGGATTGCATACTAAGTCTTGCATATACCAACAAACTCATAAAGATAACCGAAATTCCAGATGCAAGATTGGAAAAAATAGAGATTACGATTATGGTAAACACACAATTGCTGTCTTTCCAATGAAAACAAACTCAAATTTATGCATTCTCGCTAATTAAATACTGTAGAAGAACTATTATTGTTGAACAATGAAGCATTTTGTTGACCATTGCAGAGGCAATATAATTCGAAGTCTGTGCATTGATTGCTGCATTGACATCCTCTTGAAAACAACATAATCGCGTGTTTGAACGTTAGAAGAAGACGCTATTCACTGAGGTTTGGAGATAAAGCTCTACAGAAATGAACATAATGTTTCATGTATAGTTCGACAGTTGCGAATGATAAACGAACTAACCTTGTAGGCCTATTCATACTTTAAATCAATTTTTAAATCAAATTATATCCAAGGTCTCTTCGTTTAGTGAGGATAACGTGACAAAACTCTGTGAAAGAATTCAATAGAATATTGCGTAAAATGGAACCCATAGGTTACGATGCCAATTAACCGTATTCAAAAGATGTAACAATTCACAAAACCAATTTTACGATATTTTGTTTCCTTGTGAGAATTTGTCATTAAATTAACATTCTGTTCTCTATTATCCTTCTTGATCCAAAAATATCAAATGAATTTCATCACATTTACTTTATAAATATTCAAGCCAATAAAAATAAAAAATATCGATTTTTTACGTATTTCTTTCAGACTGACTGCAGTAGGAAGTATTCAACATCTATTTTCATAGCTCGCGAGCACCAAATGAAGAGGTCAGTAAAGGGCAAGGCTGATGACCTACGTCACGCCACTTAAAATGAAGGCGCATTCAACTCAATTGCCAGAGCTGTGTGAATCAGTGGGCAGCCAGAGAACGCAATTATTCATAAGCTGAATAGGTCTATAGGTCAATGAGATTCTTTCAGAGAGGCTTGCCAAGCAAGAGGAGCAGTGGTAAATGAAACTGTGTGCGAACCGTACTGGTTGTTGAAAGAAAATCTGGAGTACGGTGTTACTTAACGAAGACATTGATTGCAATACTGTAATTCCGATTCATTGCATCCAAGAGGTGCAGGTAAGGTTTTAAATTCAACGGCTTAAAAAAGAGGCGAGTCGAAATACCAAATTTTCTTGAATCCATACTTGAAACAAAAAATGTTCTCAAATACCTGTAATCCTCAATCCTTTCCGATTTTCGTACAGAACGATTTTGAAGATAATTCGTATAGCGTATTAGAAGGCCTACCGCTATGGAAAATACTTAAAATTTGAGTTATAATTTTATTAAAAATGTATGATATACTAATGTAAATTTTGTTGTAAACGTAAAGTTAATTGTTGTTCGATTCTAAAAATGTCATCGAAATAACATTTTTTCGAGTTTTCTAAATGGCCGGTTACTTTTTTATTCGGAGAAAATACAGTCTAAGTATGTAGTAAAATGCGAATAATAAAAACTAGATATTTGTAAATAAAATGACCAATTCTGCTAATTGTGATTGCTAATTTTACCAACAAATATTGTTAAATAAAACCATCAACTATTTGCATAAAGGAGCTTTCATTATTTAGAAAATAGAACTTTTCAGGTTCAAAAATATTTGTCAGCTTGAAGTACTTGCAATACTACAATTGCCTTACACCGTTTGTGCATCTTCTGTGTTACACGAAATGCAGCCCTAAATTCACTCCAGTATTTTTTTAATAAAAAGGTTCTTAATATTTTAAGCATGTCGGTTTGTTCTTTCAATATTAATAAATAAAATTACCGATTATATTTGGTTCTGTAAAGAAAAATGATAAACCAAAAGGTACAGTAAAACAGTAGGGGGCTTGTTGACCCACGTAAGTATTATTTAATCAGTCTAAAAACATGTATTCCACATATTTTAAAAGCCAGAAGAACCAAAAAATTCTTGGTGAAAATAACGTTACCTATAATGTACCAAAACTCTATGCTAAACGTCATACCTTGCAAAAGCCCGCTAGATTTTATACATTTTCTGTTCGGTATTATGAAAAAAGGAAGAGTAGTATAAACATTATATAATCAAATGATATTATGCAACGTGAGAATCTAACGTGAAGAACCAATATTTTACCATCTAAAAATGGAGGTCATTAGAAGGAAAATTAGTAGGTTTTATACAATTGAATACTGTTTTCTTTTCGGTATTTTCTCTAAAGAAGAGTTCCTATTAAAATGTTACATGTTTTATAATTAATATATTCGATGACAAATAAAAATTAACATTAAACTGTCAAAAATATGTTTAATGATAATTTTTGTTTGAAAGAATTATAGAAATATAAGGAAGCAGCTAATGTACAAGGAATCCTCGTATCCCACTAGAGTTTGATTTGGTTTTACTTATTTTCAATCGCATATTAAGATAAAATAAAGAGTAAAGTATAATTATTAAACAATCCATTTATACTACACGTGAAAAGGTAAAGTGAAGAACCACGATTTTATTATCTAAAATGGAGGTCATTACAAGCAACGCGAATAGGCGTAGTAGCCTTTGCGAACGACCAGAATCATCTGATTGACAAAGAATCCTAATATTCAGCTAAAGGTCACTATGCTTTTACATATTTTTTAATCCCATATTAAGATAACGCGAATAGTAAAGTATAATCATTAAACAATCCATTGATACTACACGTGAGGAGGCAAAGTGAAGAACCACGATTTTATTATCTAAAATGGAGGTCATTACAAGCAACGCGAATAGGCGTAGTAGCCTTTGCGAACGACCAGGAATCATCTGATTGACAAAGAATCCTAATATTCAGCTAAAGGTCACTATGCTTTTACATATTTTTTAATCCCATATTAAGATAACGCGAATAGTAAAGTATAATCATTAAACAATCCATTTATACCACACGTGAAAAGGTTAAGTGAAGAACCACGATTTTATCTAAAATGGAGGTCATTACAAGCAACGCGACTAGGCGTAGTAGCCTTTGCGAACGACCAGGAATCATCTGATTGACAAACAATTCTAATATTCAGCTAAAGGTCGCTATGCTTTTACATATTGTTTTAATCCCATATTAAGATTACGCGAATAGTAAAGTATAATCATTAAACAATCCATTTATACCACACGTGAAAAGGTTAAGTGAAGAACCACGATTTTATCTAAAATGGAGGTCATTACAAGCAACGCGAATAGGCGTAGTAGCCTTTGCGAACGACCAGGAATCATCTGATTGACAAACAATCCTAATATTCAGCTAAAGGTCGCTATGCTTTTACATATTGTTTTAATCCCATATTAAGATTACGCGAATAGTAAAGTATAATCATTAAACAATCCATTTATACCACACGTGAGAAGGAAAAGTGAAGAACCACGATTTTATTATCTAAAATGGAGGTCACGACATGCAACGCGACCAGGCATAGGGGCCTTTGCGAGCGACAAGGCATCAGCTGACCGAGCAACAGGTCACGTACGAGCGCCCACGTGACTCCCGCGTGTGGGGGGCGGGGCGGGGGCGGCGGCGATAACGGTCCGAGGCAGCGGCTATGCAACACGAAGATCACGCCCACCCGCCGATGCTCATAGTTCGCTACCTATTCCTCGCGGCGGCGTGGGAGTGAGTGGGATGGCCGGTTGCACAAGAAGGCTGACACAGGAGTCCACCCCACATCGAACCAACAAGTAATGCTTGCTCTTCGTATGAATCATTGCGGTTCTCAGGCCCACGGGCGCTGGTGCCAAATCGGTCCGGGAAAGTGCGAGGAGGAAGCAAATCCCATATTCCTCGAATCCCTTCATCTCATGCGATGGTAGATTACCGCGTTCGTAGATGAATTCAACAGATGCCAGAAACATAGCGTTACTCATTAGTTTTTGTAATATTGTAAGCCCCAAGAAAAAAGTTGGCCTAAATCTATGTATTTCCCAAGTTTAGTAGTATACGCGTACGTTTTCTTGAGTCCCGAGTTAGCTACTCCCACTCATTTGCTAACATTAGTTGATTTAAGTATGAACACTAGACTAGCGTACCCGTGCGAGAACTCTCGTATGTTAAATCCTACCCTCTTCCCTCCGTCCTACCCTCCGTCACTTGTTTTCTATGCCTCCAACTAACTTATAACTAGACATCGGATGTTTAGGCATTAAAAAATTGTCTTTTAGGCGCTTAAAAGGCACTAAAAAAGTCAAGAATAAGGAGAAAAAAGGCACTGTCATAAGTTACGTACACAATAGAATGGAAAATTGTAATTTTTGTATATATTATTTTGTAAATTTAAATGCACAAAACCAGCTCGTATATTTTAATGTAAAACTAGATTTAATATTTACAACTCTTCTACATTTTATAGATTTCCATTAACCAATAATATTTACATATTACCATTAACTTATCAAGGATCACAAATTCAAATCTGCAACGACTGGGAGACAAAATCAGTTTGAATGCGGAGAAGGATATCTGAACGATGTGACTGGCGTATATTTTGGCAGTCCAACACTAGCAATACTGAAATCTTCTGGGAATTTATATTTATTTCCACTTAAAATTTCGGTTCCCTCGGCGTATTGTCAATCGTCCATGTTCTCAGATCATGGCTAGTATTTGTGAAATAGGGAAAGGAGAAAAATCAGTTGGTATACTTTGAGGAATTCTCTCGTAATTTTAAATTTCAAGACGTGAATTGAAGGTTTCATAATAAATGGTCACGTTGGACATCGCCGATTTTCCGATATCTTAGCATTGTATATAAATACAATAAATAAAAGGCAAAAAAGTCCTCAAAAAGGTATTTATGCAAAAAATAGGCATTTATGCTAAAATAAGCAAAAATAAGCATTATAAAATTCCGTCAAATGTCATCATTTGTCATGATTCGTGGGCATATATTATCAGCCTTTAAATAAGTTCTCTAGAAAAAAATAGGCATTTCCCTAAACATCCGATGTCTACTTATAACAATAAAATATTCCCTTGTCAATACAAACTATTCTTATTTAACGTTATTACCAAGCAGAGAGGTACACCCTTGTACTTCAGTCGCGTAGAATATCAAGTAATTAGTTTAATTTCATACACTTGCAGATTCTACAGGCTCTGATCAAATGGTATGACTCGCGAAGCGTGGAACCAGCAAATATGTAATAGAGTGTTCGAGATCTCATCCTGTAAATTACGGTGTGAGAAACGTTTCTTTGAGGCCTTCGACTTCAAAATTTTAGTCCTTGAGGGCCTTAAACGCTTTAATAGGCGATATTTAAAGATAAAGATTCAGAAATACGACGGAGTGTTGCAGTTCCATTTGAAATGAATGTTTAATATATTTAATTTGATCGGAGAAACCACAGAAACCTACCGATCAGAACAGACGACCGCTAGAATTCTCCTCCAGACAGCGACAGAACTCATTCTAGCTTGTGTCGAAAATCGTGCCACTGTGGGAACTCGAACCTAGGACCTCCCAGTCAGAGGGACCACAGTGACATCAGTTGATGCTCCGAGCCATCCCTCCCAGTTTCACTTTCAGATAACTGCATCGCAGCTGATTACCGTCAATTCACGTTACATTTGAATGGGAGTATACGTGTGAGCGTAGCCCGCACGGGGTCACAACCGCAACCGGGGCTCCGCTGCGAAGGAGGAAGCGAGGCGGAGGGCGCGGGCTAGGGTGATCTACGGGTTGTGGGCCAGGGCGGACAGGGAGCCGGAATGAGATAGCGCCCGCCAGATGCCGGGGGCCGTGCGTTGGTGCAAACAGCGGTTCCTCGTCGCGGCCGGCGGCGGAGGCACGAGACCCTTATCGCACGGGCGCCGGTGAAGTTGCTCCGCCAGCTATTCCGGCGGAAGCAGGGCGTACGGTTACCCCGCTGCTCCTGAACCTCCGCAGCAACACACCGGAAGCGGTAGCTCAGTGCATCAACTGATGTCACAGCAGCGCCTCTGACCGGGAGGTCCTAGGTTCCCACTCCCCACGGCGGCAGGGTTTTCGACACTAGCTTGTCAGATAGGTCGAATTCAGTCGCTGTCTGAAGGAGAAATCTAGCGGCCGGCTGCATTGATCGGTAGTTTTCCGTGGTTTCTCCGATCAACACCAGGCGAATGCCGGAGCAGTACCCTAACAAACGGGCCACGGACCGCGCACGATGTTTCCTTCCTCTTCCTTCTCCTATCCTCTCCCCTTACACACACACACACTAACATGAACTACACTGTCACATATTCCGGGTGACCGGTCGGGAGCTTAGAGCTTGTCCCGACTGGGGCAGTGCCCCGCTGGTGGGAGAGTCCTGGTTAGGGGGAAACCCCACTAGCCAACGGTAGGTCGGCGCCGAATCTCGCCATCCAGCGGGAGAAGATCACCGCCATCTCCCGAGAAAAAAATATGCACTACACTAACGGGACTAATGACCAAAGCAGTTGACGCGCCCGGAAACACGAAAAAATCAATCAATCCGCAGCAACATGCTGTGTTCTTGTATTTAACCCTGGAGGCTGGCGTCACTTGTGACCCCAGTGTGAAATGATCACGTTTAAAATTTCCAGCCTTGAACAGCGCTGGCGCCAATAGCCAAGCGGTCGTTCTATTTCACATTCCAGTCATTCTGCTTCCACCACGACAGGCGACTTGTGTATGTTTTCTCCTCACATTATTCTACAACAGGTTATATAAAATAAAACGTAATTGGGGTTATATTTTATGTCACCTTACGTCAATTAACGTCACAGATTTTTCTATTTTGTGAGTATGCTTTGGCGGATGGTTTTCATTTATTGTCTGTTAGAATGTCCATGAATCCAATATAAGGTACCCATTTGTACGAATAGTGTGTAAGATTGAGTTTTTATTTATTCTTTGCCCCTTGCAGTTTTATGCCAAAGTTTCTTGGCAGTTTGAAATTCAGATTAGCCACATCGATAATATTAATTTTTTTTATATTTGCAATTTTGTATCAATCTTTCAACAGTTTCCTTTCTGTTATTTTGTATCCTAACAGCACCAAATATTATATCTCTTAGGTTTATCATATGTACCGAATAGTAAATTCAAATTTTAAATTTAAAGATAAATTCAGTTGTTGGGAAAAGAAGACATTCTTGGTCTAGAAATGGGGAGCATGTGGTCCAGAGACAATCTCCTTGATTCGTCCCTTGAATATATAATTGGAAAACCCCTGAAAATAAGGAAGAAGAGTAATCGACCATAAGGAAGAACTCTGTCCTAGACGAAAAACACACATATACTTCGATTTTACTATAGTGGCCGATAAAATAAGGTCATTGTTACACCTCCTACCTTATAAAATGAATCTTTTTAACAGTGGTAAGCTCATTTCTGAGGCCCGGAGCCCCGTTGTGAAGGACGTTCGCGAATTAATTAAAATGATTCATTTTATAAGGCATGAAGTGTAACACTGACCTAATGTCATCAACCACTAGGGTTGCCAACAATGTTCATGTAGAACGAAGGACACTCGGTAAGAAAAAAAATGCATCATCACATTCTTTACATAAATATTTAATTTAGACTAACATCAGCTCTATTTCTTGTTTTCTCTCCATTTGCAATTCAAAAGCATTCAAAAGATTTGTTCACAAAACGGCGCCGGATCTCACCATCCAGCGGAGGAAGATCACCACCATCTCCCAAAAAAAAACATGCACTACACTAACGGGACTAATGACCACAGTAGTTGACGCGCCCAGAAACACGAAAAATCAATCAATCAATACAACGTAGTAGATGTTAGTCATGTGATAAAATAAATGACAACTAATGTTAAAAATTTACTAAAAGGAGGACATTTAAAATACAAAGGAGGACGAGAGGACAATTGACGTCAATGGAGGACGGTTATCAACAACTTTTATAAAATCTAAGTATGGAGTAAATTCAACACAATGTTCAATAAGTTCTGGAGACGTTGATTCCCATTCATTGGCCCGGCCGCAGACGAGGAGTGGAGTGGAGTGGAGAGGAGTGGTGGGAGCGTCGTCAGTCGCTTTCTGACCCAGCGGCAGCACACTTGGCGCGCCGGTCACGTGGCGGCCGTCCCCGCTGTCCCGTACGTTCCACGATCTGCCAGCGCGGGCTTCCGCGAACGCGGCGCCGCCCCGCCCCCCACCGCCTCTGCCTCCGCCTCTGCCACCAACCACAGCCGCCGGACCGAAAGCAACAGCCGTCGCTTCATCCCCATTGCGACGTCGCTAGCAAAACATCGATGTTTATTAACATCAATGCTCAAATTTAAAACATCGATGTTAATAAAACATCGGATTCAAAAAATAGACGTTAAATAGACGATGGTACAAACATCGATGATCTGGAAACATCAACATCAATGTTGCATCCTTTATAGCTTCACAGCCACCGCCACCATTAGCTTCGCTTCTGCTATCGCCGTCTTTGCTACCGCCAACGTCACTGCCACCGTTTCTGCCCTTCTACCACTGCCGTTGCCTCCTCTTCTGCCATCAGACTAGGAGTGGCAAAAAATCCATCGATGTTTTTAAAATATCGATATTTTCCACCATAAACAACGACATATTAACATCGTTGTTTTGCTTTCAACATTTTTATATCGATATATTTTTCCAGAAACATCCATGTGTCTAAATATTTTTGTCTTTCATCAATGATTTTGAACGTGGTAATATCGTTAAACTGCATTTCGAACATTGTTCATACAGAATAGAGACTAGAAAATGAAGGTGACTTTGTGCTTTAAGCCAGACTATACTTTAAACAAATATTTACGTATTATGTATATTAGATACGGAACTTTTTACTTCGATGATTTATGAATAAAAGTGAATAAAAGAAATAATAGCAAAACAAGCTATCCTTTGTTTTTTAATTCCTTGTTTACATTCGAGAAATATTACTACTAACATGTTACTTATACGCGACCAAACAATAATTATACCGGGTTTTCATTTAAGTACTCTAATAAAAAATGGAAATTGAATGGCAAAATACCATTTGTTTTATACACTGGTTATATATTGTATTTAAAACATCGATTTTGCAGCATTGATGTTTTGTCGATGATTGATGTTTGAAGATTCATCGACATCGAAAATAGTTTGCTGACGTACTGAAATAACGATGTGTCGATCTTTGAGAAAATTTGCCAACAATACACGAGACCCTCAGCCACTCAGGTCGTCTACGCATCTGCCACCGCCGCTCCAGCCTCATAGCTTAGCAATCACCCCTGCCTTTTACTGAAGCGAAATCGACAAGAAAACATCCACTTTACCAAATACTGATGTTCAAAATTAAAACATCAATGTTAATAATACATCGTCCAAAATTCATGGATGTTTTGAAACATCGCCAACGCCAATGTCGTTGCCGTCGTCGATGTCGTTGCCGTCGTCGTCGCTGTCGACATTGGGGTCGCCTTTGCCGTTCGCAACATCGTCACCACCACCATCCCGTCGCCGTTGCCAGAATTACTGACGCCACCATCATTGTCGTCGCCGTCTACGTCGTCGTCGTCGTCGTCGCCGTCTTCGTCGCCGTCGCGGTCGTCGTCGCCGTCGCAGTCATTGCCGTCGTCGACTTCGCCGTCGTCAACACCGTCACCACCACCATCCCGTCGCCGTTGCCAGCATCACCGGCGCCACCAACATTGCCGTCGCCGTCTACATCGTCGTCGTCCCCATCTTCGTCGGCGACGTCGTCGTCACCGCCTTCGCCGTTGCCGTCGCCGTCGTCGACTTCGCTGTCGCCAACACCGTCAGCACCACCGCCATCACCAGGCCGTCGCCAGCTCCACCTCTGCCACTCCCACCTCTACTCCACCGCCGCCGCCGCTCCAGTTGCGCATGAGTCAGCGCCGTTCTCGCGAGCGCCCCGGGGCTGGCCCCGCGCCGCGCCGGACGCGCCTGAGCACAGCAGCCAGCTCGCGATCCGATCGCCGCCGCCGCCTCGCCAGGTCGCACGCGATACGCCTCCTCGCTCTAGAAAGCTCAGCACCGCGCACTCACGAGGTGCGGCGCACGAGACAGACGTAACAGCACACACACAAACCAACCAACCAACAACTAGAAAATATAGCAAAAAAGATCAAATGTGTGCTTTTACGTTTTTCAGCCGAAAGCCAGTTACTTTTTACGTCCAGATGGGAGGCGTATTCGACCATACCCTAGGCACCATCCTCTGATCTGGGGTTAGCAGAACGCGAGGCCCTCCGTGACAACGCGTACATGCAAGACAAGGGACAAACAAACATGCCCAAGGCGGGACACGAACCCGCGACCCATTGGATCGAAGCGCTGAGTCGGTACACGCTTTTAGTCACTTCCGCAATCCTGCTCGTTTTTTTTTTTTTTTGCTATACATTTTAATAAACTTTTCTATTATTTATTTCGTTTATTTTTTGATTTCCCACAATATTTTTTTATTTCATTTGCGTCCATTTACTGCACACAGATAAGTCACTTAACTTGACTACTGATGTCACTTGAACACAGCATTTTTATTTCATTTTCTTTTATTTACTATACACACATGAGTCACTTTACTAGACTACATTTTGAATGGTTGAATCGCACCCAAAGGGAAGAATCGCACCTGTTGGGGCTTCAGGTTCTGAAACTGGTGACAAAAATTCACAAAGAGAGTTTGTTTGGTTTTCTATAGAATCAAAAGTCATTAAATATCTTAACTGAATCCGTTAAAATAGATCTAAATCAACAAAAAGATAAATTAACATCGATACTTGGCTCTCCGACAGACGCCGTGTCCTAGGCACAATTGCCACGGTTTCAGTCGTCATTGCGTGATCTTCCCCAGGGCGAAATGCCAGGGCGGCCATGAAATGATGGCCGAAACGTTGGCAACAGTAGCTGCAACGCGGCGTTTTCAGGACAGGCCTATTGCCTCCAGCCGCTGAAGCCTGCACTTTAAAATAAAAATAAATTTTATATTAATATCTTTATGAGAAAATATCAAGACGGATGGACACCACACCTAAACCACGCCCACGCCACGCCCAAAAAATTCTCGTTGCAACTGACTGAATTTAGCGCAATGCACTTTTCACAAAAGTATGCGAGGGAATGTAAGGGACGAATAGCGTTGTGACTATTATTTGACGATATATTGAGGTCAGCTTCTGCGTTTCTCAGTGGAATTTTCTCTCATCGTACAACAATAGTGAAGCAATTTCAAAGTTATTTTTGAAATCAGAGGAGAAAAATATTCAGAAAAAAGTATATTATTACTTGTAACATTTCTTAGAAATAGTTCACAAGGCAGTCCGGATATAGATAAACACTATCTTAGCCCAACAAATAAGCGACTCCATTCAGATCAAACCTGTTCTCCGGCAAAGTCAAAATTTCTTAGACGTAACACTTTTCTTGTGCAGCGGCCACAACAAAGTTCAAATCTTTGACGACGATCTAAAATGATTCCAGTATTATACTTGCTGACGTAATATGTTGAACGATCTGAATAATTTTCAGTTTTTTATAATTCAGGACCGACAATAATTCAAACTGCTGTATTTATATCGGCTGAGTTTTGCTCAGTAACAACGTTACCGCTGACTGTGCAGCAACTCTGACCAGCAGGTCGAGGTAAAGTTCTAATGAAAGGATTTTCGTCACTGGCTAAATCGAATTCAGTCGCTGGCTGGAGGAGAATTCTAGCGCCCGACTGCTCTTATCGGCAGTTTTCCGTGGTTTCTCCGATTAACACCAGGCGAATCCCGGAGCAGTACCCTAACAAACGCACCACGGACCGCGCGTGAGATTTCTTTCCCTTCCTTGTCCTATTTTCACCTGTTACCTACACACTTACATGCGCTACTCTACCAAATATGTCAGTAGAACAGTCACATCTTAGAGCGTGCCCCGGCTGCAGATGTGCCTCGCTTGGGGGAGATAGCGGGAGAGGGAAATCTGCCGCAAGCCGACGTGTAGATCACCGCCAGAACTTACCATACAAAGAGGAGGAAGACATCCACCTCTTCGGATAAAACATTTACTATACTAACAGGACTAATGGCCATTGTAGTTGTCGTGCCCGGAAACACCAATCAATCAAATCGGTGCACTTATAACATTTTGAATGATTTGAAATGCTCTCGGCCAAAAAATTTGCGAGTAAAGTGGTGTGAAGTTTCTCATTCTCATTGTGGTCCCAATGGAGCTTGATTGATTTTTCGTGTTTCCGGGCGCGTCAACTGCTTTGGTCATTAGTCCCGTAAGTGTCTGGATGGCGAGACCCGGCGCCGACCTACCGCTGGCTAGTGGGGTTTCCCGCAAACCAGAACTCTCCCACCAGCGGGGCACCGCCCCAGCCGAGACAAGCTCTAACTCCCGACCGGTCTCCCGGAATATGTGGTATTGTAGTGCATGTTAGTTTAAGGGGAGAGGATAGGACAAGGAAGAGGAAGGAAAGATCGCGCGCGGTCCGTCGCCCGTTTGTTCGGGTACTGCTTCGGCATTCGCCTGGTGTTGATCGGAGAAACCACGGAAAACTACCGATCAGAGCAGCCGGCCGCTGGAATTCTCCTCCAGACAGCGACTGAATTCAACGTAACTCAAAACACTGTAAACACGTAACACTGTCGAAATTCCTGTCGCCGTGAGGACTGGAACCTAGGACCTCCCGGTCAGAGGCGCTGCAGTGACATCAGTTGATACACTGAGCTACCGCTCCCGGTCCCAATGGTTCGACGCAAGCCAGTGTTCCATGTCTCTGAAGCAGTACGTAATCATACCTACTATAGTAGGATCGAAGGTAGGTAGTTTGTAGAAGGTCCCCCGGCTCCAAAACTGGGTTATAAGGATAATTAGATGCCCCTTCGGAACTGGTGTAAATGTGCTAGCTGAGGCTAGCGGTTTGCGGAAGAGAATTACCAACCAGGGAAAAGCAATCCGCGACGTATGTTCTGGATGGCTCGTCTGCGTTCTTGTTGTTTGTAGCCGTTCTTATGGATCCACGAATTGTTTTTTCATTTGCATTTCAATTTAGATGGGATTTTATATGGTAGAGGGCGTTCATTATCAGTTGATCTAGTAAACGAGTCAGTAGCAACAAAAACCTCCTCACTTCTTGGAACCATTATGTCCCATTATATATGGGCAAAAGGAAGTTACTTGTCGAATTTACCTTATTTTAATAAAATATGTTGATGATCTTGGCTGTCCGGGTGACGCCGCGTCGAAGGCTGTGTTGCCGACGTTTCGACCATCTTTTCGTGGTCTTCCTCAGGGCTGGTCTGCAGACCACGAAAAGATGGTCGAAACGTCGGCAACACAGCCTTCGACGCGGCGTCACCCGAACAGCCAGGATCATCCACATGACTCCGGCCGCGGAAGCCTACGATTTCAACAAAATATGGTGTTTATTTATCGCTCAAAAACAATAAAAACTGTTTGTGTAACTAAAGGGAGGATTCAATCTGCACCAATTTTTTTTATGTTTAGAATCACTACCATCTCTCACTATACATAGTATAGTTGAATCACATAGAAACGTTTTGTTGGAAATATTTGGTATGAAAAAATGTTGGCACTCGTATAATCTATTCGTAACGGGAAAAATAAGTTACTCATTTGATTTGATGGTTGTGCTAACAAATAACTGATCTCCTTTGTTTACACAAATAAGACGTTTCTTGAGAACATCTCGCCGGTCTGGATTTGGGCATCAGTCCCGGTCCATGGAGGAACACGGCAACTTCTGTTCAAGTATTTCCTTCGAAACAATCAGCTGTACGGTTTTGTTTGTTCTGAAGGATCTGCTTCTCGAGTTTCTTTCAACAGCCGAGACTTCGTAGTGGTACCTGCTCCTTCTTTATTCCCAACTTCAGGCTTCTCGGGTCTGCCGACGGCCCAAACTCCATCTGCTCTGCTGTGGTTGAATTTAATTTCAAAATATTTCGCACGAACTTATATTGCCATCTGTATGCATGGAGAGAAGGGTCGATGACAAATTCTCCAGTCGTATTTCTTACCAAAAGTATTTCGAAAATAATGTTAATCTTGTCTGTCTCACGTGACCTTCAAAAATGATTACGACGTACGTGATTTGGAAATAATCCACTGTCCACATTACGAATTCTATTGTGAATACATCAGTAAGATATTAAATATTTCCATAGATTGAGTTGGAAGCAAAAGTTTATATGACAATTTAAAATTTAGGCCACGTTATTTTTACTAACACCGCACCTCAAACTGCTCTGCAGGGGCTTGAATTTAAAGTCAAAGTATTTCTCCAGAATTTATATTGCCTTCCAACAGATTTCCAGAAGTATACTGTATACAGAATAGAAAACATCACCCTGGCGACTAGCAAAGCGACGGCACTGATCCCAGAACTAATAATGCAAAATGAAACAGATTATTAATATTTTTATTCGAAATATACAACAGCAAAAATGTTACGAAGTCATACATTCTTCTAGGATTTTCAATGAAAAACATTTTGAAGGTAATCTTAGAAATCTTTCCTTTCGGGGTATTACAGTCGATTCCGGGTAAAGTGAACTTCTGAGGATAAACAGTTTTGGTTCGCTATATCCGATGATGTGAAAACTTAATAGAATTTCTCTATTTACGACAAAAGTGGCTATCTTCCAAACAGCACTAGAAAATCACTCCGACCTCACATCTGTTCCACTCTTCTAACGAGCCCCCTCTGAGTCAGGGCACCACGGTCACTCGGTCGATCGTTCGGCCAATCGATCGATGGCCGCGGATCGATTCCAGGGAACGACCTGCACCGGATGCGCCTGTGATCGATGACGCGCTGCAGGTCGCGCCGGTTCTTGCGCGGACGTTCGCGGTATTCAACCGCACGGCGACCTCTTTGCTGAAACATTCACGCACCGGGTCAGCGCGGCGCGTCATGTCCACCATATCGTCCGCTAAACCGAGGATACTTGGAATCACTTAATCGAGATCATGAAAAAACATGCAGAGAATGTGGGCGCTAGAACTCTCCTCCATACAGCGGCTGCTAGCTATCTAGCGAGTATCGAAAATCCTGCCTCCGTTGGGGCTAGAAGTTCTACTCTAAATCCCTAGGGCCGCCCGGTAGAGACACTCAATCTTCATGCCCTGAACCACTTCAGCCGGTCCTACATGACGTCGTCTTGTCTACGCGGTGAGACGTTTTTGTTGAGATCTAGAAATAATAATAATAATAATAATAATATGATGATGATGATGATTAAGAAGAAGAAAAGTTATGGTGATGATTAATGAACATGAGCGAGATAATGTCGATTGATTGTTAGAGATTCCGGGCGCGTCAACTACTGAGGTCGTTAGTCCAGTAAGTACAGTGCGTGTTTTTCATCGGGAGGTAGCGGTGATCTTCCCCCGCTGGATGGCGAGACTCGGCGCCGACCTACTCTCGACTAGCAGGGTTTCCCGCCACCAGGTATCTCTCACCAACGGGGCACCGCCCCAGTCGGGACAAGCTCAAAGATCTCGACCGATCTCCTGAAATAAGTGGTAGTAAGTGGTAGTGTAGTTCATGTTAGTGTGTGTGTGTTTGTGTTTGTGTGTGTAAGGGGGTGACGAAGGGACAAGGAAAAGGAAGGAAAGATCGCGAGCGGTCCGTGGCCCGTTTGTTTGGGTACTGTTCCGACATTCGCCGGGTGTTGATCGGAGAAACCACGGAAAACTACCAATCAGAGCAGCCGGCCGCTAGAATTCTCCTCCAGACACGGTCTGAATTCGACCTAGCTGTCAAGCTAGTGTTGAAAATCCTGCTGTCGTCGGGACCCGAACCTACGTCAGAGGCACTGTAGTGACATCAGTTGATGTCCTGAACCACCTCTCCCGGTAAAAACAATGGAGAACGACTTGGAATGAGTGCAAAATAAGTAGTATACATACGAACTGACAAAATGAGTGCATGGGCACATCCTGCAGTTATTTTGCCAGCTGTGGTCAAGCAGTAGCTGTCAAAGACGCCCCTTCTTGTAGTAATCTCTCTTATACCTAAGACCAGGAAGCCCTAGGGTTGTGGAGTGGGGGAATGAAGTGCATGTAAGTGTGTGTAAGTAAGGGGTAGGATAGGACAAGGAATGGGAACGAAAGATCACGGACGGTCCGTGGCCCGTTTATCAGGGTACTGTTCCGGCATTTGCCTATTTTTTTTTCTTTCGGGCAGACATCAGGTTTTTGGCAGATTATTATACTCCATACATAGACATAGCCTCGGAAACTAATTATACATACTAATTATATATACTAATCATACATTATTCCTTGACCACATGATATTACCCGAACCATGTAGTAGAGATTATTGCTTATTCGTCTGTTAATTACCTCAATTTTGCGTTTTTGAAAGTTATATCGGCTACTTAGAAGCGTGTTTCGTTCTTAAGATCTCTTAAGGAGAGAGAATTATGAACTCGGAACGTCGTCAGAGTTTTTTTTATCACTAGTGATTGTCTCAAATTTCAATGAAGCGTCCTCGATTAGAATAGACATCCTCTCGAGTTGGCCATTTATGTTAACTTCCATTTGAGGTACCACAGAATTCGATGAACCATTCAATCATTTTGAAGTAGGATTCTCATGACTTCGCTCTTCATCAAATATTCTTACGTGTGAAATCTCAGAAATCGACACATTTATTAATTCACTGCTAATTATACAAAAGGGAAGTTTGAACAAAACGCAAATGTGAAAGTAAAATGATCATTTTTACTTGTAAAACTGAATTAGTGATAAAAGAAACAGGCTTTATTCTCGGAATTTAGAAGTGGAGTTAGTTTTATTTTTTGAAGTACATTATAAAAAATAATTTTATTTCATAGACAATAGAGACATAAACGTAGAGATAGGTGTAATTCTTTGTAATTTTTATATCTCGACGTACTGTAATTGTGTTTTACCACTTACATCTTATTTTATAGTACATTTCATACTTAGATATCTGGAATAAAAGTTGGAAATAAAATAAAATTTATGCTGATAATGAATTTCATCTCAGTGTACACAGATATTTTAAGAAAATATCCCATCTATTTTCGCCTTAGAAGAGAACATTTTAGGTGCCTAAATGGGGCATTTTAGAACCTGAAAATCCCTGTAGAGATGGGACGGGTGGATGGAAATAGAACATTTGGGAAAATGCCCATTTTGTTTCTATGTCGCAGATAATCCAAATTAATCCTAAATGATACAATAATATAAGAACTACATGTAAAGTGCCTGAAAATTTCAGAATTTTTATTTCAGAATTAAAACCTTCAAGGTTTTAGAGCGCTTTCCCTCGTTAATGTTATCTTTTCAGATTTTTTATTATCTTTATTATTTACAAGCTTGTTTATAGTTGAATCATCTCAAGGAGAGAAGATTCTGGTTCTACATAATTTTCATCTCTAGTAATCATCTCACATTACAATCCAGCTAAGTGTTCTTCGTGGAAATTCTCTCCAGTTGGGCATTAATGCTAACCTTGGTCTCAAGTGCCACAAAATTCGATCAACCGTACTACCCATTTACATCTTTTGGTCTCATCTCTCATTCTGCGAGTGAATTTTAATTTTTGTGGACCATTGGAGTTATAAGATGCCGAAAATCAATTAAGTCGTGAAAGCGCAATTACGTGACATTAGATATCGGTTATTTTTCATCACATGAACATGTCATTATTTGTCAACGATTCTCCAAATCAGTTAGAGAGCGTTAATTTAATGAAATTTTGGCAATATGTAATGATTTTCACAGTGAATGGTATCTTACGATACGAATTACAATATAATTAATCTCATGTTTTTTGTTGCTTCCAGGTTTCGTGAGTCAAAAAGTGTCATTTAATTAATACTACCCACAAAAGTGTCAATACACAGCTTGAAGTATTCCGAAAAATGATTTTCAACACAATTTTCCTGTCTTTTTAAGAAATTATTAGGCATAATGAAATGAGGGCTAGATTCATTTCTGAACATAGGTGAGGGAAGAGCCTGTAATTTAAACTCTTTCCCGGGGCAGGTGATAACAGAGCTGGTATGCCTTTTAACTTCCACAGTATGAAGGTTGGTAGGGTCATCTTAAGGAATAAATTGCTTTCATGCGAAAATCCTTCTGTTAGCGGCATGACAAAACAATGACTCTTACAGCCTCAATACATTTTAGGCACGTCTGAGAAATGAATGCGAATTATTTATATATGTTATAGACCACGCCCCCTAAATGATTTGGCAATGTCAAAATAATCACTGACGTGAGTGAATCGAGGTTATTTAAGAAATAAGAAAACAGTTAAGAGTTCGATTTAAAAACAAAAAAAAAAAGAAATATAAGAGAGAGTTTTCCAACCCTAGATGCCCTCTAAAAGTCTCTACGTCCCCCGTTTACAACGATCCCTAACCACGACAAATCTAGGCAGACTCGCTGTAAGTACAAAACATAAAAATAAACTCGATCCAACCACAGAACTTGCCACAACCACCAGCACTGGCAACCCTTCCCAGAACATTGAACCGACTGACTGCCTTCACTTCACAACCCTCGGAATTCCTAAATCCACAGGCAGGACTTCTTTTCAACTTTGCTCCGCACAGCTCTACTCCTCACTTTGGAGTGGGCATGCCCTTGCTTCCCGCTCAGAACCCGTGACGAATTTGCACATAACCGAGCAGAGAGACGTCTACATTCACAGGAGCGCCCATTGATTCCCGCGAGAGCAAGACCACACGGAAAAAGAAGCAGGAAACCTTTCATCCGAGATGAAACCCGTCATAAGGAAATTCACTAGTAATTTGAAATTTATCGATATGTTCGCGAGTTAGGTAGGGCCGAGCGGAATTATTTGAGAAGCTTCAAACCACGAGTGGAATTCGGTTAGACTAGTCATAAATCGATTAAATAATTTGAATATAATGTAAAAAGTAGCCAAAATTGTTTCTAGATGGGTTGTTTCAGACGCAATATTGATTACTGCTGTTTCCATCGAAGAAGGAATATTTACTTTCCAAAACAGTTGAACGTCATCAGCAGCAAATCGATAACGAAAAGTACACATGTGATCTTTTCGATTTTAGGTGCCAGTGTTTGACTTATAATCATTTCATTATAAAGCGCTTATGGACGGACTGAAACTAATAACTCATGTGTGGAATAGTTATTGCATAGAATCAAAACAAGTATCGATAACAAGCAAATGTTACTAATTTACACTTGAAAATACATTTTATTACGTCGAAGCGAATATTTTTTATCAACAATCCTTGCAAAAAATGCTCATTTCTTTCTGAATTCAAAATCCAAGTAGTATATGGCTGAGGTAGGGATCACAGAATTATGAAAACGTGCACAGGATTCACTTATCCCCATAGCACGTCACACACACTTTTAAACTGTTTGTCGTAAAAATAAATAAAATAAAAATGTACTACAAAATTCTAATCAATAAAAAAAGACTCTAAATCAAATATGTGATATATACAACACTACAAATATATGTACTAAGAAAAAATGGAACATTGGATTGGTAAAAAATACTCTCAGATTTTTTCTGTTTCTGTTCATCCCATGTGTTTGTTCTTTCAACAGTTGCTTCAATCTAACTTTAAATGATGGGTAAAACAAAAGTTTTCATTTCAATGTTATTTGTATATTTCTATGGCTCCCTTTTATCTTGGCAAAACTATTTTAATTATCGATACTATCAAGTGACGTAGCCAGGAAATTAAATCTATTGTGAAACTCAACACATAATTGCACAATTTTTAGGAAGCTTTCACGAAAATAAATATTTTTCAAGGTAACCCATAAATAATTATTAAGGAAACTCGCAAACGAGACAAGCAAAAAACGAAACGCATAGCTTTAAAACACAATGGGTACTCTAACAAAAGGAGATTCAGTGGTGAAGTATCATTTGATGCGACTAGTTCCGTTTATCAAGAAGAAACATTTGCGACCTGCGTAACCTTCAAATTGATTTATTATCAGCTGGGTGTTTCAAAGCATGCTGAGAGCAGTTCACCTTCGTGGGTTTATACGATGTTATGGCTGAAATCTCGCCTTCTGATTCAGTGGCCTCAATTCAAGCGAGTAACGGACATTTAGTTTAGAGCTTGTAACAGTCTCTTAGCTGGCAACGTGAGCAGTTTTGAGGTTCACGCATCGCGGCGCACCGCACGCGGAAGCAAGACATCGTAAAATACCTTCCCTTTGTTTCTCTTCCAGCGATTTCTAATTTATTGAAACATTTACGTGATATGATGCAATTAACAGTATGGCGCAGCTGCGTAACAGATATACCTATCATAAAATATGGATTCTTGAATAGTGATTTTTATTGTTTTCCTCTAGAACATGTATACTATAAAATAGTTACATAATATTATATAATGTAGAACCAATAATATACCGCAACTAAAGACTATACAATTATATTATATACAACTTTATGTGACATAATTTGACTGAGGAACATTCGTAATAGCTATGACTTGAAGCAAATTTTTAAAAAAAATATTGACCAGAACCATATTCGAGCAATTTACGAATATACTCGTATTTCGTTCACGCATTCAAAACTCCAGTTCGCTGGATCAAACCCCACTGCAGACAATGGATTATCGAAAGTTGGAAAATCCTCAAATTGTCATGTTTCGCATGCGGTAAATGAACCGTGCTAATGTTCAGCAATATTGCTTCCAATGTTCAGTGCTTATTTGTTTTTAATCCTTAAGTAATGGTGTTGTGCACACATACAACCATTTGACATTTCCTGTTAGAACATCAGTGTTTATTTAATTGGTTATTTAAGGTCGCATCAACTTCTAGGTCATTAGCGACCACTATTGGAGTTAACGGAATGGTAACTATGAAGATGAAACGATATGGTGATGATAAAGGGTGAAAGGACGAACACAAATGCAACCATGCCCGAGGCGGGACTCGAACCCGCGACCCTGCGGTTCACTACGATATTACTACGTCACTACTGCCTTAACGATCTCGGCCACCAGGCCGACAACATCAGTGTTATTTTCTTGCAAATGTATCTTATCTATGCATTTTCTATGATATTTAAGACAATTTAACGTTTGGTTCATTAATTCTCAGTATTGAAATTAATAGAAAGCTAAACCCCGGCGCCAAGCCAGTACGATATACAATGCGGGATTAGTGCATGACAATCCCCTTGTGAAAAAAATACAAATAAAATTCCAGTAAATTGTTATTATTATTATTGTTTGGATTTTAAAGCGATTATATTTCTGGAGAGGTGCCAACAAGAGTTAAATCTGCATTTAATATAGACTATCGAAAGATGCTTCCTGGAGTAATGAAACAACGCATCGCAGAGTAAATTCTGTGTTAAAAATATAATTTTATTAACATTGTTGTAGAATTTCTCGATTTATTAAGCATACGAATGAATATAAATACTATATTTGCTGTGAATTTGGTCAATACGTCCGCTAAAAGTTAGTATTTAATTGCACACAATACACCGCGCCATCAACAACGTTACAAATCATCGCACGCCTATTAAGGATTAATTTTTATACCTCACGCTACGCCTGTATAGACAGAGCTCTGGGGATCCCAGAGTGTCGTGAAAGCCCGGTTAGAAGTCGCTGTGCTGAATTAATATTACGCTGAAAGGAAGTGTGATCGAAAGTGTTGATCCCCCATTGTCTGCCAATGGGGTAAAATGACTTTGCTTTCGGTTTCCACTGCAGTGACGATCTCCTGCTGGGATTTCACGGGAGACAACGTGCCGCTGACATTCTCACAGCCTCTCGCGAGAGGCACCAAGCCACACAGCGCTCCGTGTTCGCAAGAGCGCTAACAGCTGCGGCCCACGCAACGGCGAGGCGGGCCGGTTAACTAACAAGCCGCTCACTCGATAACAGTTTCACTGCCGTCGACAATGCCGCCATTTCGGTCGTTTAGTTCACGCCGCCTTTCCGACACACACACACACACACGCACGCTGACTTACGTTCACATTCACATACATGCACGAGGTAAAGACGACAACGATAAAGGCAATAATCTCCCTCCTCTTCCTCTCTCTCTCTCCCTCTCTCTCTCTCTCTCTCTCTCTCTCCTCCTTCTACCCATTTCATTAATTTTATCTCTTTCATTCTTTCCTCTGTCCCCCTCTCTTCTTCTTCTTCTTTACTTCTATCCAACGTTTCCCCTTCACTTTCCCTCGTTCTCTCTCCCACTAATTCTCCCCCACTTTTCTCGTTGTTTTCCTTTTCTCGCTCACTCTCCTTGTCGCAATCTCTCTGTCTCTCTGTGTGTCTCTCTGTGTGTCTCTCTGTGTGTCTCTCCCTGTGTCTCTCTGTGTCTCTCGCTGTGTCTCTCTCTGTGTCTCTCTGTCTCACTCAATATTCCATTCATTTCTCGTTTCCTACTTTCTTCCGCTTCTTTCCTCCTCATTCCTCTTCCTGTTTCATATTCATTCCACGTTTTCCTCTCTCATCATCTTTCCCTCCCCGCCCTCCTCTTTCTTTCCACTTTCCTTCATTCCCCAACTTTCCCTTTCCCACTCGCAAATCCCTCGTCTCTCTCAACCTCCCTCTTCCTTCAACTTCTCGCTTCCTCTCCATCACTGTCGTTCTTTGTACTTTGCCGAGGTGCCTCTTTGTAGTTGGACATCAGATTTCGCATGACCTCTAATGTATTCCGCGACATGCCCGCCAGATTATCTCGAGTACTTGATGAGAAATTAGGACAAGGCTGCTTCAGATTTATTCGCACTTCATCTAGAACAGGGCTGCACAATGTTGGCACTCCTGGAGGGCTTCGCACGCGCAATCCAACAAAAGAACTCATCTTGCACAGCGCACCGGAGCACAGGTAGATGTGCCGCGGTGTGCTAGCCCGTCGAGGGAGCACGTGAAGTCGGAATCGGGAACCACTTTGCCATCCTTCCTATATAAGTTACATTTCTTTGTCGTACATACATTTTCGGATAAATTGCGCAATAGGCGGAGTTCAAGAGCCAGAACCATTTACATGACGGTTAACTGATTATTATTTCGTGTTTCAGAGTGCGCCAACTATTTTAATTAGTTCCGTAAATGTAGTGCATATTCTTATCACAGGAGATGGCGATGATCTTCCCCCGCTGGATGGTGACATTCAGCGCCAAGCTACATGTCGGTTTGCTGGGTTTTCCCCATCCAGGTATTTCCCAACAGCGGGGCACAGCCCTAATCGGGACAAGCCCTAAGCTCCCGACCGGTCTCTCGGCATGTGCGGTAGTTTAGTCCATATTAGTGTAAGTGTGTGTGTAAAGACAGAAGAAAGGTCAAGGAAGATGATGGAAAGATCGCCCGCGGTCCGTGGTCCGTTTGGTAGGGTACTGCTCCGGCATTCGCCTAGGTGTTGATCGGAGAAACCACGGAAAACTACCGATCAGAGCAGCCGGCCGCTAGAATTCTCCTCCAGACAGCGACTGAATTCGACCTAGCTTAAAAGCTAGTGTCGAAAATCCTACCACCGTCGGGACTCGAACCCAGGATCTCTCGGTCAGAGGGACTGCAGTGACATCAGTAGATGCCGTGAGCCATCTCTCCTAGTAGATAATGTTGGGATGATAAGCAGAGGAAAGTGGTGAATCACGACGAAACCTACATCGAATCCGCATCGTTCATAAATTCCACTACATCCGTCAGGAATCGAATCTCAGACCCAGTGACGGAGATCAATCTGTTAGCTACACTACGGGTAACCCGAACTTTGTATTCAAGGCTGGAACGGAGTTCGTTTCAGTAAGTGACGGGTTTGTAGTAGCCAGCATTAACAATGTGACAAGACCATATTAAAATATCAATTAATGAAGAAGGATTGAGATCCCTAAGTCTTTTGTTATAAACATATAACAAACTTATTTTTCACATCGAATAATCTTTCACTATAGCCATTTCGTTATGGATCCATTTTCTACATTTCATATATCTGTTACGAAATAGAGAAGAGTGTCTGGGGTTAAATGAATACACTTACAACTTTGCAGATTTATTTGACTTCGCTTTACACTTTGGGCATTTAATTTCGGTTTTCTTCACAATTGGAAAGTCCTAAATATGTCTTGAAGTCAAGGACATACATATGCAATGCACTAATATTGCTGTTACCTCTCGTATCGTAGAGTCTCTGGCAAGTAAGAAAGGACAACGGAGCATGTGATTGTAAGGGAAGGTTACAACTACGTTAAAATTACTTCCTTCCTTTTCCAACAGAGGTACGCAGTAGCCGTTAGCTGTGATGAAGACATTCCAACCGAACTAAATAGTCTGGATTCCTAGGTTCGATTATGGGCGTGGTCAAAAGAATTTTAGGGTATGCAATAATTCAACATATGTCGGTTTTCCTCCAGGCAACGCAGAAATGCAGTGCTCACACACATATCGTAAGTTTGTAGAATGTAAAAAGGCTTCCATTACGCACTAAGATTGTGAAAACAATATTTAGTTCTCATCTTCCTTCTCAAGTGAGTTATAATTGTGAGAAATTAGTAATTTCTTTTGAAGAAATATAATTTCTCATTTTAATAGATATTTTATTTCATTCGAAACAGCAGCGATTGCCAAACAATATCAAATTATAGCGAATCAACGTCGGCAAAACATGTATTCAATCTTTATCTACAAACGCATTAAGAAAGGAATACACAATGTTTTTTTTCTTAATTTACTTTTTGGGCTTTTATTACTATTTTTATTTTATTTTATTATTATTATTATTATTATTATTATTATTGTTATTATTATTATTATTATTATTATTATTATTATTATTATTATTTTAGAAATGAACAAAATTCCAAGAAATCTTCAGAACCTATTTCTTAAATATGAATGTGGTAAAATTAAGTACTGACATTTACAATTTATAACACAAATGCTAAAAATTCTCATAAATTGTTGATAAGAAGAGATGAAACTTAGAAAAAAACACCTATTTATTCCTACGAATAGGCAGTGTTAGCGGGATTACCTTTAATACAGATTTACAAATGAGTAAAATTGTTACTCAATAACCAACAAAAGGAATATGTATCACAATTCTCATCGTATTTGTAAAATGGATATACGATAAAAAGAAAAACAATATAAGTTTATTGTTCATAATATTACGTTTCTGAAACTGACTGCTTTTTACCTACCGCATGGTATGAACGATCACTTGCCACAAGAAAACCATTTTAAACTGCTTGGGAATGCGTGGATTAAAACAGAGACAGGCTTTTCAGGTTATTTATTCTGGGATAACCTTGACAATAACGATCATATTTTACGCAGCCAACGAGAAACATTTATTATTTTACTTCAGCGTATTATATTTAATATCCTTTTGTAAATTAAAAAGTTACAAGTAAATCAAAATAAGTTAATCGTTTATTGTCCATTTTTAGTGCAGGCTTATTCCTCATATTCCACTATTCATGCTTTATTATGAGTAACATAAAAGGGATTCATTTATATTGCACTCCAAACCCCTGCTGATGCCTTGATATCCTTCGTTTGTCTCTGGAGTACCGGTTGAAGAACAATGGTTTATCGATACAAGCTTATTGGTTGACCCACGGCACATCAGGATTTCCATGGCGTCATCTTAACAAACGACGGTAGGATGACGTGAGCATCGGCTGGTGCAAGTCCCGCAAAGTCTCGTCACAAATCATTGACTCTCATCAAGGTCGGATGTGACTCTTCCTGCCAGTTAGCAAGTCAACTGCAAGGTTGACCTTCCAATGACAATAGATGACGATTTAAAATAAGTAGAAAAGGTTATAAACGGGGAACGTAGAATGTATCCAATTTAAACCAAACTGTGGCCATGAAAGCACACAAAATTCTTAGAAAATTCATGGGGCTGCTGAGAGGCAGTATTAGTGTCAATTTCCTGTCGGCAAATGCGATATTAACACTCAAAGAAGTATTCATTAAAACAATTTCCTGTTCTTTAGATTTCCTCAGATTCCAGAGGCCAGCCACTGGAAGCATGGGTATGCGTTAAGTACATAAAATAAAGCTCAGATTTTTCATTTCGAGAAAGCGCCAGTCGTGTTCACAAATCAGTAGCACATAAAAAATTGAATCCGTTACCTCCCAATGCCATTTGCATAATCCTACACATCGCAGATTGTGTACAGGACGTCAAAATGACAAAGTGAGCATTTGAAGGTCATACGCAGAATTCCCTTCTTCTTGCTCAGCGAGCGGCGTAGTAGACCAATCGATTAGAAAGGAGCTGGAAAGCCGTCCAGGGAAACTAAACAGAAGTAACACCTTGCCTGGTGACTGGGCATTAACGAGCTGGGCATTACATTACAATTGGCATTACAGTGAAATGAGTGAATAAATAAGATTCAATATGGAAATAATTAAACAAACAAAAAGACAAATAATAAGTGATCACTAGGGGACGAATTTTAATGAAATAATTTTAATTTTTTTCTTTTCTCTTTAGAACAATGCCGTTTGGTATAGAAATTCGTTTTATGTAATGACAAAACGAAATGACCCATTTTTATTCGTCCTTTTTTTGCATTTTTATCAATTTCGGATGTCATTTTTAACTTTTTCATTTTAATGCATTTTTTTTCTGATTTCATCGATTTTAATGTCGTTTTAATGGTACTTGCTTCAAATAATCTTTACGAGATGCAACAAATGTTCTCCACAGAAATATTTGATTCCTATTCGATTTCTTCGTTCAGAAATTGTAATGTCAGCCATTGTAAATATGTAATATAAGGTTCCTGTAACATAACTAAAGACAGGGATTTTCTGGCAAAGAACAGTCCACACCAAACGTTTGAAAGCTGAGTTCACTTGAACGAATAGAAGTAGCGTCGATTATATCAGTTCCATTTCCAACAGCTTAAGTTGTTCGTCTGAACTGGTTTTGATTACATTTATACGTCATTTTTCTCTGTTTTTAGCGCATTTTTAAAGCATTTTAAGAGCATTTAATTGATTTTTGGCGATGTTTTAGGTAATCAAAATCCGCCCCGTAGTGATCACTTTGGATCGCAACGGTGGAAATGGTCAACAAATTCAATTTACGGAGTGAGGCAGTTAGATTAACTACACCCCTTTTAAACATAGATGGTTAACATTGATGGTTCGTTGGACACATTCATTCATCCTTCATATGAGTCGTTCTCTTTCATATGAGTCGACAATAAGTTAAAGCACTTCTTTTCTCTTGAATATTATAAGGTGGTTGATATTAATATTATTATTATTATTATTATTATTATTATTATTATTATTATTATTAATAAAAATAAACTGTTAAGTTTGCCTAATAATTATATTAATTCTTAATTGACAAATAATGCACTAGATTTATTTGATAAAATATAACAGATTCAGTTAGTACAGCTAATAAATCAATTTATAGTTAGTTTGGAATTAATCATTGAAACGTAATATTAATCATTGAAACGTAAAATTAATCATTGAAACGTAAAATTAATCATTGAAACGTAAAATTAATCATTGAAACGTAAAATTAATCACTGAAACGTAAAATTAGTCATTGAAACGTAAAATTAGTCATTGAAATGTAAAATTAATCACTGAAACGTAAAATTCATTGTAGTCATTGAAACGTAAAATTAATAATTTTTACGTGTAATTAACAAATTACTCGTATAATTAAAAATTAACACGTATAATTAAAAATAACATGTATAATTAAAAATTAATCCGTATAATTAATCCATATAATTAATAATTAAAATTAATTCTAAGGAAATACAATAACAAGGAATAACAATATTTTGTTTTGAATGCCCCTTCTGGGCGACCCTGTTCAAACTCCCAGAGAGCCCCGGGAGCCCAGGGAGGCGATGAGTCTGTCCACAGCGAGATGCCTTCCCGTTCCTGAGCGAGCGGCGTCGTGGGCCGATCGATTGGAAAGGGGCTCCGAGATGACGAGCGCGGCCCGCAGGCTTAAGCTTCAACCTGCGCAATCGGGCGACGTTTCGCCATTTCCTTGGCCAACTGCAGTCCGTCTTTTTTTTTTCTCCCCGGCGCTGGCGGCGGCCGCGGAGCCGCGCATGGGAACGAGAAGTGACGAGCGGACGGACGGACGGACGAATCGCTTGCAGCCGGATGCAACGGTTCCGCAGGCGGTGAGTCACCGCCTCGCGGCGCCCCGCCCACCTCTGACCTACAGCGGGTGCAGCGGCGAGGGGGGGAGGGAGATGGAGAGGGTGGCGGTGACAATGGCGGTGCTCGGAGGGCGGGGGATAAGCGTCTTTATAGAGTGGCAAGGGTATAAGCATGGCAATTATGGCGGTGGATGTGGATATGGCGATGGAGGTGGATGCGGCAGTGACGGTGACGGTAATGATTGCGGAGGTGGAGGTAGGGAGAGATGATGTGGCGGGGCCGGGAGATCATCAAAACTCAGGGCATCAAATGCTGTCACTGCCCCCTTATTGGGAGGTGTAGCCATTTACAAGTCCCGGCGGTGGCAGGATTTTCGACACTGGCCAAATAAATTGGCCGAGTTTTGTCGCTGTCAGGAGAAGAATTCTAGCCGCCGGCTGCTCTGATCGGTAGCTTTCCGTGGTTTCTCCGATCAACATCAGGCAAATGCCCGAGCAGTACCCTACCAAATGGGCCACGGACCGCGCGCGATCTTTCCTTCCTCTTCCTTGTCCTGTCCTCACCCCTTACACCCACACACTTCACTAACATGCAGTACACTACCACACAAGCTGGGAGATCGGTGAGAAGCTTAGAGCTTGTCCCAGCTGGGGCGGTGTCCCGCTGGTGGGAGATACCTGGTTGGAGAAATCTCTGCTAGCCAACGGTTGGTCGGCGCCGGATGTCACCATTCAGCGGGGGGAGATCCCCGACATATGATCCAGAGAAAGAACATGCACTCCACTTACGGGAACGATGTCCTTATCAGCTGACGCGCCCAGAACAATCGATCAATAAAAAAAGGCGGCGGTGGGGAATGAGGCGGTAGCGGAGGTGGTGAAGCTGGCGGCTGCGGCGGCGGAGGCGGATGCAGAGGTGGGTGCGGTGACGGTGACAGTGACGACGAGTGAAGAGTTGGAGACGGTGGCGTTGGCGTTGGCACTGGCGGTGTTTGCTGTCGCGGTGGCTATGCCGGTGCTGGGGACCGAGGCGGGGCCGAGGTCGGATGCAGGGGCACGGTGGAGACAAGAGGCGGTGGACAGGTCAGAGGCGGAGGAAGAGGTGACGGTGGTGGTGACCATGTCGAGGAGGAGTGGCAAGTCGTGGCCGAGCCAATGGTGAAGGTTGTGGGGGGGGGGGGTAGAGGTGGAAGTGGTGCCAGAGGAGCAGGCGTGGGTGGGAGGCTATGGAGAACGGGATGACACAGGCTAGGGCAGATAATTGTGCGACAGGGGTAGTTATGGTGGTGGTGGTGGTGATGGTGGTGGTGATGGTGGCGGTGGCGGTGATGGTGGTGGTGATGGTGGCGGTGGCGGTGGTGGTGGTGGTGATGGTGGTGGTGGTGGTGATGGTGGCGGTGGCGGTGGTGATGGTGGTGGTGATGGTGGTGGTGATGGTGGTGGTGGTGATGGTGGTGGTGGTTGTGGTGATGGTGGTGTTGGCGATGGTTGTTGTGTTGGTGGTGGTGATGGTGATAGTTGTGGTGGTGAGGATAATAAAGGAAATGTCGGCAGTGGCGGTGCATACTGTCGAGATGACGGAAACGAAGAAGGCCATCACCGCGGTTTGTGTTGGTCAATTCAGGTTAATTTATTTTATTACAGGCCTACGTGAATACATATGTTGTAATGTTCTCAGGTAAATTGTGGATTCCAATTTTTTCACAGATATGCTTGTTTTCCCTGATATTGAGATTTATGTTGATTGTCCCAGCTGGGTGTTTTCGGTCTGAGCCTTTGTCTATGCGATAGTCTTACAAATCTTACAAACCGTGCAATTGTTTGCAAAAGTAGATATTTTTCTACCTAGACTGCCTTCACTTCAGAATCTACAAATAATCGTGAAAAAAATTAATTATTATCAACATTCTACTTACTCTTCGTTATGAATTTTTTAAATATAGCTCGACAATTATTTCTTGAATATTTTGTCGTTATCGTCTCAATTCAGCAGTTTCAATTTCTTGAGAGAGTAGATATCACTTATATAGAAGAATATCCAAAATCAAAAGTTGAACTGTATTTGTGGCAGCAGACAAATAAATGTTCTGGCACTTTCTGGCTTAACTTCGTTTATTCTTAACCTTCTCACCAATGTCTCAACGACAAATGCAACTAGTTTGTATCGGTGTTCCCCAGAGTAGAAAAAGGCCATTAATTCACTTCCCAACCGGTAACAATAACCCAATCAGAGATCTCGTCACACGTCATTAGCGATTCGCTTGTTTGGAAGGCCGGGCCGTTTGAAAGTTGCAGAAGGTGAAAATGCAACCCGACGAAAAAGGATGCATCCTCGATGGCGGAGAGGGGGGGGCAGTTGCGCAACGGCGCCAGCAGGAGATGCGCCCCCGCCGTGACATCCGCCTCCCACCCCCACCCCTCCCCCTCCCCCGCCACGCCCCCTCCGAGACACGTCTCCGCCAATTGTTCCCTTCTCGAGCGCCGTCTCTGTTGACCTCTGAGCTCGTCATTAAAGGCTGTAAGGCGAAGCCTCTCCTATAGAATCGACCCCCAAAATTAATTTAAAAATAAATTTATAAACATATTTATTTATTAATAATGGATTTTTGAGTTATATCATATAACTATAAAATCACAATTTTTCTTTGTGAGTTCGTCAGCGACCGTCCGAAATGGATTTGAAGCTGTTGACAGGGAAGAGAAAAGCGTTAGGCTCCCACTTCATGTCGCCGTAAGGCCCGTGTAAAACGAGGAGGCGTGACGTCATGCATTCATATTGCACAGGCTCACCGGTGGACGAAGGCTGCGGCCAGGCAGCCTTCAAGGGTGGGGCGGAAGGTGTGAAGAAGGGCGTACTCACCAGACAGCATTACTGTGGAGCTTAGAGAGTAGTACTGCGCATCAACTAGTCTTTCCAATATGCGATAGGAGCGCTACTCCCTTAAGTATGTTTTGGAAGCACGAAGTCTACAGGACTACAGTCTTTGTGATCGGAAGGGATGATGTATAGAAATACTAGCAAAATGCCCGGCGTTGCCCGGGCTTTCTTCATTTTCAATTCTTGCGAATGAGGGTAAAGATCAATTTTATATAAAACACGCTGTTTAAGATTATTTTTAACATAATTCCTTCAAATTTTAATAAAATACTATAATTTTCATCATATTTTACAACACATTGCTATTAGATGAATTTTTCATCTTTTCGCTAATATTTTGCTACTGACTTCTAGCGAATAAATTTGATACCAGTTTTGCTGCAGCGCTACAGGACTCTGGCGGAATATATTAGGAACCACGTGGTCTAAGCGAGAGGCGAAAAATGGTCACGGCGCATCTACAAACATATTATTTAAATTATTTATTTTCCTCATTTGGGTTGTGTTAGTCTTCACCAAACTTTGCAAGGGCACTGCGACATTCCTGAAGAAGAGTCGGTAAAAATTTCATATCCATTCGTACGCTACTTTTTGTGGTATCGATGCCAGTTACACGTCGTTGAATTCACTTGTATTAGTATAGATAATGCATGTAATGTAATGTAATGTAATGTGATTGGTTTGCGGCCCACCCCATTTAGAAAACCACGAGCCACCACTGCGTCTGACCCTGCGAGACCGACCTGCGTGCTGTCGGTGGAGCAGGTCTTTTTAGGTCATGTATCATACGCCGAACGGCCAAAGCGCTCGTGTGCCGTTTCGCGTAAGATGCAATGTTATTCTACCACGTGCGTTACATAACGCGCGTCAACGCAACGCTCGTGGACAGCCTAGGCTGTCTAGTGACATCCCTTATTTTGGACATCTTTGTAGTTTCGATTCATTTTCATGCCATTCGGTCATTTTCCCCAGGGATCAAAATTTGCAAATTTAAAATGATTCACTGTGCGTGGAAAATACTCGACACTTTTAGATACCTTTTGTAATTAGGCTATTTGTTCCCGAAAAATATACAACGCCCAATTGCGAATTGATTCACTATATAGAATAAGGAAAATACTCATGAAAGACAAATTTTGCAGTATTTATATACGAAATGCAAAACAGTGTGAAGGATGAGAAAAACGTGCTTCGCGCTATACCTTGCGAATAAACATTTGTGAATCACTTACTAATGGGTCTTCTACAAGTTATCCTGCCTGTCGTTTACTACGATTTTATCGTTCTAACCTTGCCTCTCCAAACATCAGTTTCTCTTCCACCTACGACCTTTGATTTGTGATAGCCTTTCAAGAATTTCGTGACTCCCTTCCAACTTCTGCTTTGCAACATTCATTAGTGTATAAGGAAGAACTGCTTACATATGTTCGAGCAACTAGTAGTGAATTGGTATAGCAAACTTTGATTCAACGTCTTAACCGATGAAATGCAGTGGTAAAAGCAAGACACACAAAGACAGATTTTCAACAGAGGCATACATGTTTTCATTTAAATACGACATTTTATTATATTGACACTGAGCTTGTACTAACAGTGATATGAGAAAAAATTCAAAACGTGTCGAAATGTTAAATAACCAGTAATTTTTTTCTGGATTCTCTGCATTTCAAAAATTAAGTTTCCGTGGATTTTTTTATATGTGGATTGGAATAATATTTAATTCCAGACGCGTTCTTAATAGCATTATTTTTTTCTTCCTGCCCTTTGGTAAACATTAGTTAATTTAAGGAGCGTTAACTTTTTCATATTTTTTCTTGTAAAAGCAATGTGAACAAGAACGCATATGAAATATTTCTAAGTGAACGGAATCAAGCCTACGAAAAAAACAGAACATATTGAGGTGCACCATTGATGACAATGTGTTATTTATTTACATATCCCAAAATTCTTTATTATAGTTATTTACGCACCAAGGGCATTATAAGGATTCTAATGATTGAGCGGCGTCAGAAAGCCTGAAGGCTTTTGGCCCTCGGGTTTTTCGTCACCGCTCGATTACAACCAGTTAACGCCCGAGGTACAAACACGATTTTATTTTTTACCTAATTTTAATGATTCAAAGTTACGTATTTATTTATTAATTAATTAGATGTTAACTTGACTCGGTTTGTCATATCTTGATTTTTCATCTGTCTTTTCATATTTCCCTCCTACAATTTCCTTTCGTTATTCCCTCTCATAATTCCCTCCATATGAGAACATGTAGCGACATTCAACTGTTCCCATTTTTCCTCGAATGCACGATCCTGTCGATCCAGGTAAGTTATGCAGAGTAAATCGAGCTCCGAATCGAAATCACCGTCAAGCAATAACGTATCAGTAAAAAATAAAATTCATTTCATTTGAACTCTTATGCGTTCCTTAAGAGTTTTTATATATTTTAAAGGATTTCGTTTTCATAGATTTATGGCTTCATATTGAAAATTTTCATTCTTTCCTCGAGACGTTATGGATCTCGCGCCCCCAATACATATTGTACTGACGCATCCACTCGTAAGGCTTCTTTTCTGCTGGCTTTGGACACACGATACTCTACGATCTTTTACTTAAGGGAGAGGGTAGAAACAAGATTGAGGTGCTTTAGTTTACGTAACATCCATTACATTACTTTTTATTGCCTAGGAGGTAATTTAAAGACACTTTGTTCATTAAACTCTTGTTTCATTATGTATTACCCTTTTAGATCAAACTTTTTAAACATTTCCCGGAAAAATATTTTGAATTTTTCATTACAATTTGTCATTAGAAGTTCAATCAAATGACTTCACAAAAATTACTTACGAAAAACTATATTTTATTATTTTTACACGAGAAGAATTTTTAAAGAGAAATAATACTTACATTTGTTTTTCTTTTAGCGCTTGGCGGAATGACGGAATCTACAATTAGAGGAACAGCAAAAAGTCCAACTGACAAAATATCGACAGTTACCCGAGTAGCAATGATAATGTTCGTAATAATAGAACTGTCCCAATGACCAGACAATGCCCAGTCGGTGCTCCTGTAACTACAGTGATAATTTGCAACAAAAAGCATTAACGGCAAGGGTGACGAAAGTGATAACTGACATAACAGTGGAGGCTTTATGTTTTGGTTTCAAGGGTCAATGTGATTTTTCTTCATATTTACACAAACCAGCTATCTCTGCCATAATTACTGTACCGAAAACAAAGGAACCAGATTATTGGAAAATATGAAATAGACAAAAACAAACATGTTGACAAACAATCTTCATATTTCCCCCGTTTTACTCTATTTCATACGTAAGAGAAGTCATTGGACCAATAGAAAATTTACAGTCAGTCTTTGGTCCTTCATGAGGTCTCTATGTAGCTCTTTCCTTCAATGTCTCTTTGACCCGCAAAACGTACTCTGCAGCATGGTCTGCTTCGTGTACGTCTTGTCATCTATCATCTTTCATCAATTATTTGGTAGACCAGCATTTGTTACAGAGCGGGCGTTGCAAATATTTCATACTAGCGCCAATGCATTTTGAGACCATCTCTATTTCTAGAATAGTAATGGTACGTATCCATCTTTAACTAACATATTCTTCTTTTGAGAAATAATAATACCAAATATTGAGCCATTTTACAACTGAACTAACAGATTTTTGAATCATTACCACTGAAAAATTTGTAATTTCTAATTTGCTAAGCAACGTCAATAAAACTCGATTATTGTACACTATAATTATCTCCCTGGCAGGGTGAATGCATCTTAATATCATAAAAACATTTTCGGACATTTTCTTTTGTTGGACATTTATATTAGCAGATGTTTCTGACTCGACGTTTTACATGGACATTTTGCATTGGACATTTTTGTAGGTGGAACTTTGTAACTGAAGTGGACATTTTTACCCGGAACCGTTAATTTAGGTATATGTATCACAGTGGCGAATCCTGAACATGATTTTAAGAATACCGCACTTTATGGAAGCTACCTTTACCGTTCTGTTTATTTTGAACTTTTCTGAAATCTCAATACTATGAAATTCCGTCTTTAATAACTGTTCTATACGACAATTACACAAACCACTAATATGTGGATTATTAACACACTCCATTTTCACAAAAACTTGAGAGAAGCGAAACTTACGAACGACCAGAGAAGGACCGCACTATTTTGCGGTGCCAACCGACCGTCCAGACGCGCTTTCTTCCCTCTCCCCGCACTTGACAACACGAGGAGCTCTAGGTTATCGCGGTTGGCATGCGGTGCCTTCTCCTGCGCTAGCGAATTCTCTGGACAGCATTAAGAACTGTTTGAAACTTCTCACTCTACCGCACTTCATAACGCTTACGGATGCGGAAGACTAGCTCTCGGTAGAAAAACAGTTATTTTTTCGCATATGATTTAAGCCTTTCCAAATCTCAATAACCTTTTAAGCTTTTGGAGGATTTGTTATTGATTTAATGGTGAGTTGTAGTTGACATTTACATAATTGAAATGATTGAAGGCGTTGTCATTGTCAACAATAGTATTTATTTCAAAAATTGCAGCTTTCGATAGTCGTTTTTGTGCTCCCAATAGCTTGTCGTTTTTGTGGCTCCCAGACAGCAGAAAACATGATGATGGCTAAGCCATCGAAAGCTGCTATTTTTGAAATGAATACTATTGTTGGCAATGACAACGCCTTCAATCATTTCAATTTTGGAGGATTATCAAACTTATGAAATATTTCTTAAATGTTTCCAATTATTAGATATACCGGCGGTATACGCGGTGTATCGGAGAATTCGCCACTGGTGTACTTATTTCCCAATATCGAGAGTCCAGAGGATCTCGACTGAAACAGCGAAGTTCCCCACTTGTGCCGAGGGAGCGCGGAGTGTTCGTGTGGCGTGGTGGCCAGTTGATCGTCCCAGAGGCCGGCGTATCCGGCGCCGCCTCGCGGCCTTTTTTGCCAACAATACGCAGCGGCCGCCCCGACCGACGCGACGCCGGCATCCGCTGGCCCACTGGGCTCTCCACTCCACTCCCCTCCTCCCCACCAATGGGCATTACGCCGTACTACAGTCCGCAGTGGGATAGAAGTAGGGTGCGACATCCATGGCGATGTTTTCAAGACATCGAAGTTCGTACAAAAACATCGAAGTTCGTACAAAAACATCGAAGTTCGTACAAAAACATCGAAGTTCGTACAAAAACATCGACTTTTAAACATCGGTACCGGGAGTGGTGGCTCAGTGTATCAACTGATGTCACTGCAGTGCCTCTGTTCGGGAAGTCATAGGTTCGAGTCCCGACGGCGGCAGTATTTTCGACACTAGCTTTTCAGCTACGTTAAGTTCAGTCGCTGTCTGGAGGAGAGTTCTAGCGGCCGGCTGCTCTGATGGGTAGTTTTCAGTTGTTTTTCTGATCAACACCTGGCGAGTGCCGGAGCAGTACCCCAACAAACGGGCCACGGACCGCGCGCGATCTTCCCTTCCTCTTTCTTGTCCTATCCTCACCCCTTACACACACACTTACACTAGCGTGCACACACTGCACTACCACACATGCCGGGAGACCGGTCGGGGACTTAGAACTTGTCTCTGTTCGAGCGGCGCTCCGCTGGTGGAAGATACCTGGTTGAGGAAGTCGACGGTCGGTTTTGATTGATTGATTGATTTTTTCGTGTTTCCAGGCGCGTCAACTGCTTTGGTCATTAGTCCCGTTAGTGTAGTGCATGTTTTATCGCGGAAGATGGCAGTGGAACTTCCCCCGCTGGATGGCGAGATCCGGCGCCGACCTACCGTCGGCTAGTGGGGTTTCCCCCTAACCAGGACTCTCCCACCAGCGGGGCACCGCCCCAGCCGTGACAAGCTCTAAGCTCCCGACCGGTCTCCCGGAATATGTAGTAGGGTAGTGCCTGCTAGTGTAAGTGTGTGCGTGTGTGTAAGTGCAGAGGATACGACAAGGGAAGATCGCGCGCAGTCCGTGACCCGTTTGTTAGGGAATTATTCCGGCATTCGCCTGGTGTTGATCAGAGAAACCACGGAAAACTACCGTTCAGAGCAGCCGGCTTCTAGAATTCTCCTCCAGACAACGACTGAGTTCGACATAGCTGAGAAGCTAGTGTCGAAAATCCTGCCACCGTCAGGACTCGAACCTAGGACCTCCCGGTCAGAGGCGCTGCAGTGACATCAGCTGAGGCACTGAATTACCGCTCCCGGTCGATGGTAGGTCGGCGCCGGATCTCACCATCCAGTGGGGGAAGATCACCGCCACCTTCCGATGAAAAAACGTAATGACCTCATTAGTTGACGCGCCCGGAATCACTAACAATCCATCAATCATAAACATTGATAGGTTCAAACCGATGTTTCTTTAACTTTGATGTTGTGACATGTTTTTACGTTTTCGATGCTTTGTGTGTTTATGAAAATGTTCGCAATTTTGTAAAAGTTAAAATATTACAATTTGGTAAAAGTAATAAAAGGTCATGATATCGCTCGAATAAACCGAACGCTTTTTATAATACAGTGAAACATGCCCGATGAGAAATCTCAAGGGGCCAGTCTTTTTTCCGAATTTGACAAGATTTCGCATTATGCAGTTCAAAACTGTAGAGTTTACATTTGACAGGACCGGGATTTGTGTTCACATTAGACAGATTTCCACATTACACATGTTCCGCATTGAGCAAGTTTCACTGTACTTTCATCAAGCAGACTATCTCTGCTCCAAGAGATGACCCCGATGCTCTGGTACCTTCTCCTCTTTCATCGTATTTCGCACGCGGAGAGGCGGTTAACGGAACGCAGGGCCTCCCCCTCTTCTCGCGTTCGTCTAGGGTGATCTGAGGAAGCTCTGACCCCTTGAGATGACTCTCAGAGCTCATGCTTTAGGCTGTTTTCTAAATTGTACTTATTACTTTGAGTTGGTTCTGTCAGGTAATCCTTCATTATAAATTAATAATCACGCCCGCGGTCAAATTTAATTCTGCCTCGGGCAAACGTAAAGGTTAAGGTTACTAAACCACTTTTAAAAACATCGACGGTTTTTGAGCGATTTTATTAATATCGATGTTTTAATTTTGAACATCGAAGTTTTCAAATGACAATGTTTTTGTCATGTTTTGTCATTTTTTGTCGATGTCACATCTCAACGGGCCTTCAGGACCTTCTCTCCTTCAGGACCACAAGTAAATAATTGAGTGATTGTTTACAAGGACATGATAACCGACGGCAGAGATAGCTCCGCAGTAATTCTCTTGCATCTGCAGAATCGTTGCCCAGGAAGATCTCGGGTTCGTGCCCTGATGGGGACGGCTTCTCGACACGAGTTTGAATTCCACCACTGCCTGGATAAGAATTCTAGCAGACGGATGCTCTGTTCAATAACTTTTATCAATACTAGGCAAATGGTAACTCACACGAGACATTTCAAACTAATCGTGCTGCACTAAGGAAGTAATATTAATTAACGATATTATATGATTAATATATCCATCGCAGTACATGATTTTAAGTATCTCTTGGGAATATTCTCACCCAAAATCACCCCAGATCAAAATTATACTAGATGCACGGCCGATGTCTCAGACCCGTGTCACATTAGTTCCAACAACCAATCCCTAAATTATCTTCTGTTCATGGGAAATTGATGTGGAAAAGTTTTCAGTTTGCCAACATACAGACGTGTTTTGCCCAAACCTTATGGAACTCGGCTAAATCGACATCAAGCATTTAGGAATACCAAAACGTGCATATGTATATATTCAGATTATAGCTGGTCAAAACATTTTTTGACACACCTACTATTAAATGTGTAACTGTTTACAAATGCCGTATTTAATGTTTCCGTATATCATTATATATGATGATTTTATACATAATTTGGAAGTAATGAGAAATAGCGAAAGAAAATATTTACGGAACATAATTAACAATGATATTGTCAAACATATTAACAATAATAATTCAGTTTATCTGTAATTATTATTGCGAAAAGTTGATTTCAAAATCAAATGAATGGTCGAACCATCTACCATCTTCAAAATTCCCAATGCTTGCGGACTTTTTGCACAACAATGAACCAGAAATTTAAAGATACTATGAAATATTAAGCTATGGGCATTTTCATTTTTTATACGCCTGAATCTTGTAAATTGGACGTTTTTAGCGAAAAATAATTTTGTCCGCTCTTTAGCGTTTTCAGACCACTGTGAACCGATCCCTGATGGAGGCGCGTTTCAGGAAGGGCCCATCACCCAGTTCCCACCCCTCTTCCTTGTGCGCCTCCGGCGGAACAGCCGATCCCCTCACCCAGGCACATCGCGCAGCTTGGAAAAATGTAAAAGATTTGTTTCCGGAGACGGGACACTAACGGTTTCCCTACGATGCGGTCAAGCGAAAGAAATACAAATTTCGCGCTTACTCTTACAAATATCCAGACATCCTCCACAGATTGTGGGTCAGGTTTAGTTATCATAAAAATAGTCGGAAATTTCAATCATCCGATTACCTTGTTCTGTTGGTGATTCTGCATTCTTCATAATCGTTCCTGTACTTAAGTAACTACGTTTCTGTACTTTAGTACAATAAGTAAAGTACGCAGTGAGCAGTACATAAGAGATATTATCAAGGGACGTACGTTGATAATCTGAACTAACCAAACCTTACAATGAGACAAAAACACGAACATTCCCTTTTAAAATACATATCGATAGATGTGCACTTCAAAATGTATTATTACAGCAAAAACTATACTATCATTATACATTAATAATTGCAGATAATATGCAAACTCGTTTTGTATTCATAATAACAAAAGTCAATATCATAGATAGGCCCTACTTAAGCACTGCTATAAATGTGAAAAACGTGTAATTATGAACACCCCTTGATATTTTATGGTTTAACTTACCAGTACTACAGCATTTAAATAATTGAAAGTTGTCTGGTACATACCTGAAATCAAAGAAATACGTATTAAATATCTGATAATATGAACATAATACATTACTTTCAAAATATAACATACAAATAACAATACGATCTAGTATTCACTTTCTCAAAGTGGATATTACAAATTAATTGAAAAAACTTTTTAAATAGCAATTATGCTATATATTTTTAGCAGTGGACAGTCAGGAATTAGGTGGCGAAATTGAGGAATGAAATTTATAAATAAGATGGAAGAAATAGAATAGAAAGAAAAGAGGAAAAGAAGATTAGAAAATTGAAAAAGAAATGAGAAAGAGAGGATGGAGAAGAGAGGAAAAAAGAAAAGATTAAAAAAAAATAGATAAAGGAAGAATAAAATAAGACGATAACGCAAAGAAAAAAAGGGGAGGGAGAAAATAAATAGAAAGGTGAAACGGAAGAGGAAGTGACAATTGAATTGAAGACGACGCGATCCCGCAAGAGACAACGGACATGACAAAGGAAGCGGAGAAGAAAAAGAAGAAATCAAAGAGGAAAACTGAAGACCAGCAGGAAGCACGAGCAAAACAAAACGCCATCGCAAGCACCAAGAAAGTGGCAAAGGCAGCAGGAAGTTATGTAGTTACGCAGCTCGTGATTTCTTGTGGGGGCTCGTCACTGACTATGTGCCTCCCAGGCAGCTACTACTAACATCTGCTTCGACTCGGAGCGGCGCGGTGGTGACCCACAGAGATCTGAACACGTAAGACAACGCCCCTCCCCCACACACTTCTAGTAATACAGTAAAACTTGCCCAATGTGGAATCTCAAGGGACCAGTATTTTGTTCCGAATTAGACAAGATTCCGTATTATGCAACGCAAACCTGTAGAATTTACATTTAGCAGGACGGGGATTTATGTTCACATTAGACAGATTTCCGGATTACATAAGTTCTGCAGCAAGTTTAACTGTATATTATATATAAAATATTACATGTAATGTGCCTCAAGAGCAGCATGCTAGCTTCCCGTCGTATGGTCCCGGGTTCGATTCCCGGTCGGAGCCAAAATAAAACTGTAGCTTTCCTTTAAAATCGTCCCAGTTTCTGTGGCTGTGTGACGAAAGAAAGCTCAGGCACTAGAGTTTGCTAGTTACAGTGAAGGGAATACCTCATGTTCGCCACATGTCTTTGTTACCCCCAAATACGGGGATTACATTAGGCCCAGGGATGGGGGACGTCGTTAGCTAGCCGGCAAATTCGGACAATCGACCCAAAATGCGGAATACATCTGTAATATGTCAAGAAATTCTACATGCTTCTCAATAAATATTACACATTTCTAGAGCATGTAGAGGGGTCGAAAATGATCTCTTTTGGCAATGAGCGCGGACAGGCTACAAGCTCTCGACTACTCTTGCGGCATGTCTGATACTATAGTGCATGTGAGTGTGAGTGTGAGTGTGAGTGTGAGTGTGAGTGTGAGTGTGTGAGTGTGAGTGTGTGAGTGTGAGTGTGAGTGTGTGTGTGTGAGCGTGAGCGTGTGTGTGTGAGTGTGAGAGTGTGAGTGTGTGTGTGTGTGTGTGTGTGTGTGCGTAATGGAAGAGGATTGGACAACGAAGAGGAATGACAGGTGGAGTGCGCGATCCGTGGTTCGTATGTTAGGGCACTGCTCCGGATTTCGCCTGGTGTTGATCGGAGAAACCTCGGGAAACTACCCACCAGAAGAGCCAGCATCTAGAATCCTCCTCCTGACAGCGACTGAATTCGACATAACTGACTAACTAGTGTCGAAAATCCGGCCGCATCGGGACTCGAGCCGGAGGTCCTTCAGTAGTGTCGCTGCAGAAAGCACAGCGAGGTTTATGGAAGAGAGCGATGGACTGGGCGAGACAGAGTGGGAGGTGCAGACCGATGCATTGGGGTGCCGGAGCGGGGTGCGGATAGGGGTGGAGATGTAGAGTGGAGAGTGCCGGAGCAGCGGTGGTGGAGCGAGCGGAGCGAGGTGTGTGTGAGCAGTCGGGCGCGGAAAGGCAGAGCAGCGAAGGGAGTAGCGAGGCACGCAGTCCGGGCGGGAGCAGAGAGAGGAGGAGTATCACAAAGTAATAAAAACACGGGGAGGACTAGAAGAAGACGGCCCGGAAAGCGCGGATCGCCGTCGGGGGGCGTGGCGTGGCGTGAAAAATGTGGCGCGTGAGCGGTGCGGTCAGGGTTGGGGTGCAGCAGGGCGGTCCGCGTGTGGTGGGTGAGGGACGAGGCAAGGCAGAGCGGGGAGTGCCGAGGCATGGCAGAGCTAGGAGGGGCAACACAAAGTAAGAAAAACACGGCGGGGGCAAAAGAAGATGGCCCGGAAGGCACGGGTCGGACGGCGGAGAGGGGCAGAGTGGTGCGTTGAGGGTCGTGGTGGAACAGGGGGTCCGGGTGTATCGGCCGCAGGGAGTGGCGAGGCGAGGCACGCGGTCCGGTCTGGCGCGGATCAGATGAAGGAGGGGCAGCGCAAAGTAAGAGAAACAAGGAGGGCGCAAAGAAGACGGACTGAAAGAGACGGATCGTTGTTGGAGGGCTGGACGGGGCTCAGAGGGGGCGAGGCTGAGAGGGGCGAGGCTGAGAGGGGCGGGGCTGAGAGGGGGCGGGGTAGAGAGGGGGCGGGGCTGAGAGGGGGCTGGAATGAAAGGGCGCAGGACTGAGAGGTGGCGGGGCTGAGAGGGCGTGGGGCGGAGAGGAGGCGGGGATGAGGGGACGGGTCAGAGAGGGGGCGGGGCAGGAAAAATGTGGCGGAGTGATGTGGCGAGGGTTCTGGGAGGGCAGAGCGGTCCGGGTCTATCGGCAGCGGGGCGGGGCGAGGCGAGGCGGGTCGAAACACGCGGTCCGCTCCGGCGCGAAGCAGCTCAACGAGGGGCAGCGCAAAGAAAAACCCGGGGGGGGGGGCCGAAAGAAGACGGACCGGAAGGCGCGGATCGCCGTTGCGGGGCGGGGCGGGGCGGAGCGAGGCGGCCAGGGGGCCCTGGGCGACCAGCGCCGCCCGCAGGCGAACGATATATGTTTGGAGGTCAGTGGGGCGGCCGCCCGCGGCGCTGGCGACCGGTCCTCCCGCCGCCTCCGCCACCGCCGCGAGGAGCACGGGGTTCGGAAGAAATGTTCGCCAGCGCCGCTTCACGGAAGGTCCAGCGCGGAGCCATCCATCCTGCCCCGCAGGCTCACAACACGCTCGCGGGTTTCGTCCGGTTTCCCAGCGAGACTTCCTATGAAGGATGCGACATAGAAGTCGATGTTTTCAATACATCCATGTTTCTATAAAAAAGCGATGATACATTGATGAATTAATGTCGATATTTTTTTAACATCGATGTATGAAAGTCGATGTTTTTGAACATCGATGTATTGAAGTCGATTTTTTTGAACATCGATGTATGAAAGTCGATGCTTTTGAACATCGATGTATTGAAGTCGATTTTTTTGAACATCGATGTACTGAAGTCGATGCTTTTGAACATCGATGTATTGAAGTCGATGTTTTTTTGAACATCGATGTATTGAAGTCGATGCTTTTGAACATCGATGTATTGAAGTCGATGCTTTTGAACATCGATGTATTGAAGTCGATGTTTTTTAATATCGATGTATTGAAGTCGATGTTTTTTAATATCGATGTATTGAAGTCCATGTTTTTTTAACATCGATGTTTTTGGATCATCGATGTATCGAAGTCCATGTATTTTGAATTTAATGTTTTATGTTAATAATTGTTTTATGTTTAATTTGTTAATACGTTTATTCAATGTTGATGTTTTTGCGGAATTTAAAGCTGATTACTAAACCCGCTTCAGAAATAGAAATTTTCTTTTTGTTTTGAAAACTCGAGGAGATTAAAGAAGAATTAGGCGCCAAAATAGTTGTACCGAAATCGGCAAGAATATAATATAGCAACGCGATAACGTCTATGAATCTTTAAATCTTATATTATTTGTTAGTCGACTGCACTGGACTCCATTGCAATCTGCCTTATATTCATAAACTGGACATCGGCACCCACAAGGTTTACTCTACTTTTTGGAACGTGTGAAAACTTGTGGTGGCTCGCCCAGAGAGATGTTGGAGTCGAGTATAGGCGGAAATTTACATCACAGAACGTCAAAGGATTGGGAGCAGGAAAGTCAGAAGGGCAATTAAGTTGTCATTTAGCTTCACACAAATTATTTTCATTCTCATTTCGTAATTAAACAAAATATCTCATTAACATGCGTTTTTACTTCGTGTAACTGAGTGTGAATATTCAGAACTTTACGTGATAAAACCAGACCCAATCAGGGAGAAGGGTAGATTTAACCGAATGTATGCATGAACGTCTTTGCAATTTTAGGGTCGGATTAATTCGACTTTTGCCGACTGTTCGGCATATTTAGCCTGCTTTAGCTTTTTGTCACACAGCTATAGAAACTGAGACGATTGTAATAAGAAGGTACATCTCTATTTTCACCCTGAGCGGGAATCGATGAACGAGAAAAGTATTGAAAATATATGGTGATGAAATCGAAAATCTACAGCAAAATAACATCTTTGTTCTAATACATATTACAATGAAGTTGTTAATGTACTTATTTTATTATTGTTATAAATTTAGAATTCAACTTGGCTTGGAACCACTAGCAAAACACTCTATAATTTTAACCCTTTAACAAGATTTAAGAGATAGGAACTAAGCCAGATTTGCTGGAAAGAAAGTAGTCGAGGTTCTACTTGGATCATCCTCGTCCTAGATCTTTTATTTCATAACCAATTGCTCGTCAAATTCAGGTCGGTAGTTCGTTTTAGTAATTTAGAGTGACTCACTTTCCTGGTTCTTGGGACACCTTTTATAGCATTCAAAAAAACTGTTCAAGAGCGGGAAAAAGAATAAAAGTGAGTAAATAAATCGGAGAACTCTGGACAATTTATTTTGTAGTAATTCATTTCTTTAGAATCGCTAAACACATGTTTCCGTCATTTCACCATCAGCACTCGATAATTTATATACTAGCTGGGGGCTACATGTGTGCAGCTTTCACTGACCGCAATGAATCCTGAAATACTGGTAACGAAAAGCATAACCAAACCAACATTCCTCATACATTTCAGGATGCACCGATCACGAGTTATCCGTGCCAAACACTCAAGAATTAATTTCCGTAAGGAAAGTAATGAATACTATAAGTAAATAATGCAGCACATTAAAATCCTACATGTAGTAATCGAATATCTTGCGTGTTTCCGGCCATTAGAATTTTTCATTGCCTTTTATCAGCTTTTCCACTTTTTACTTAGCATACACTCAAACAAGCTCTTTAATTTTGACCTGTTATTGGTCTAATGTCAATTACTTTCTTGTTCTAGTTCTGGTAAGAATCACGCTAAGAGTACTGATGGGTTATTTACTGCAAGGAACAGTTCATTTTATATTGTAAATAACATTGCAAATGAGTATATAGTATATTCTGATTATTTTAAATATGAAGCACAAAGAAAGTTGAATACTGATAACTTTTCATTCTAAGTAATAAAAAAAACCTCTTGCAGTCTCCGACGCCACGTCTCCGTTTACTTTTTTAAAAAATAGTGAGCCAAAAGACATGCAACCAATCCGAACTCTAGATACAAATACAACACACTGCCAAAGCAATCATGTAAACAAAAAAAAAAAAAAATTCAAGTATCATCATATCTCAAATCACAAGAGTAAAGGTCCAAGGCATGCCAGCACGAGTCATGGTAGGGTGAAACTGACTAGTCGAGACGAGACGGGCCAAGATGGGACGAGCCGGGTCGGGACGAGACCGGACGAGATGGGTCGAGGCGTGTCGAGACCAGACGGGTCGAGGCAGGACGAGGCGGGTCGAGGCGAGACGGGCCGAGACGAAACGGGTCGAGACGAGACGGGTCGAGACGAGACGGGTCGAGACGAGACGGGTCGAGACGAGACGGGTCGAGACGAGACGGGTCGAGACGAGATAGGTCGAGACGAGACGGGTCGAGACGAGACGGGTCAAGACGAGACGGGTCAAGACGAGACGGGTCAAGACGAGACGGGTCGAGACGAGACGGGTCGAGACGAGACGGATCGATACGGGATGAGGCGGAACGATGCAGGGCGAGGCGGAACTATGCAGGGCGAGGCCGGACGAGTCGTGACGGGCCAGAACTGTCAGGAGGGACGAGACGGGACAAGCAGGAGGTCCGTGGTGGGCGGAGGCGGCGAAGCGGCGCGGGCAGGACGGTTGGCTGCGCGGGCGGGCGCGCCGAGCAAGAAGCCCCGCGGTGACGACAGCCGAGGGGCGCGCGGTCACCCGAGCCGCTCCGCTCCGCCACGCGCACGCGGCGGGGGAGGGGCGGCGTGCGTCCGGGGTCGCGTGCCCGCGACACGCGCCGCCGACCCCACTGCCTCGGTCATCGGCTCGGACACGGCCCCCGCCACGCCCCCTCGCCCGCCGCCGGTCGTCGTCCCGGCCGCCCAACTCATCCACCACCAACTCAGGCGGCTTCGGGCATCAATTGACGACACTGCAGTGCCTGCGACCGGGAGGGCCTAGGGTTCGTTCGGACTAGCTTGTCAGCTATATCGAATTCAGTCGCTGTCTGGAGGAGAATTCTAGAGGTCGGCTGCTCTGATCGGTAGTTTTCCGTGGTTTCTCCGATCAACACCAGGCAAATGACGGAGCAGTACCCTACCAAACGGGCCACGGACCGCGCGCGATCTGTCCTTCCTCTTCCTTCTCCTATCCTCTCCCCTTACACACACACTTACATTAACATGCACTACACTACTACACATGGCGGGAGACCAGTCCGGAGCTTAGAGCTTGTCCCGAATGGAGAGGTACACCGCTGGTGGGAGATATCTGTTTGGGGAAAACCCCGCTAGCCGACATGTAGGTCGGCGCTGAATCTCATTATCTAGCGGGGGAAGATTGTTAACACTCACTGTGCACAAAACATGCGCTACACATACGAGACTAATGACCATAGTTGTTGACGCGCCTGGAATCAATGAACAATCAATCAATCGTCCCTACCGCCACGCAAGGTCGTCGTTCCCGCCCGCACAGACGCTAACGTGTTTCCTAAAAGAGTTACATTTCAAAACACCATTTCCCCATCAAACAAAATGTCGGAACTATTTTGTTATACTATTTTTAGTCATTTTAATATTTTTAATCGTGGGCATTTTTACATCTGTTTGAAACTTCTGAAACTAAATAAAATCAATGTATTCATTGGAGACCCAACAAGGACGGATTGTTTCCTGAATGGTGGCATACACGAATCAGAAAATTGTATAAATTGCTCCCAATTGAGATACTCGGGGTATAAGTGATTGCTTCCGAGTCGGAACCTTTCAGAAAAAAAGATTACTTAGGAAGGAGAGCTAGTGCCTCTCTCTACATCACAATATCTTTCAAGAGTTAGAAAATGTCAATGATAACTCATATTTGTATGTAATTGCATGTGAAGCTAAATTTATGTAGATCGAGCGTACAATTTTCAATCAAACGCATCAATTGTTATTATGAAAATGTGGATTCATGTAATTTGTTCGCAGGAAGAACAAGTGTGACCGACGTCGCAAATTTATTATTATAAAAACTTCCATGAAACAATTACCACAAAAATATACATTTGCATACAAATTTGTGCTCCATTTAATAAAAAATCAATATTCACGTGTTACTATGTACTCTTAACCTTCTATATATTTACAGTCCCCAGAGCACTGATTGCATACAAGCTGTGATGAAAAAAAATATATTCCTTGAAAGGAATATGACATAATAACTAGCTAAATGCAACTCTTCATAAAGTAAGGAAGCAATCCGCTAGTATTCCCACTCTTTTATAACACCTACAATAAAATATTTTACACTTTCGCCATGCAAGTCAAAAGTTATGTTTATTTACGCAGGTCTCCGCAGTTTGGCCGCGTCTTAACTGTACCAACTGACTCCCGGAGTCTCGCGCAACACATGAAATATGCGGTTAGACATCGACCTTGGCATTTGGCGGCTATTTAAGACCTCGATCCGCGGAATACTAGGGCGAGCGAGTTAGTTTCCTCCCAGACACCGACCAGTGGTGAGAGGTGGGCGAATAGTGGTGGCAGGATGCTTTGCAATTGTAAATACGTTTTCTATTACACGGGATGTAATATAACCGTGTTCTATTACATGCGATGTATTCATTATGCCAGCAACGAACTTAAGTGCTTTTTTAAATTTAGATACCGGGGAGTATTCAGAACTTGAAGGGCACCTCCCCCGTTTATTAGGGGAGGTGGCTCAGGGCATCAACTGATGTCACTGCAGTGCCTCTGACCGGGAAGTCCTAGGTTCGAGTCCTGACGGCGGCGGGATTTTGGACACTAGCTTTTCAGCTAGGTCGAATTCAGTCGCTGTCTGGAGGAGAATTATAGCGGTTGGCTGTTCTGATCGGACGTTTTGCGTGGTTTCTCCGATCAATACCAGGCGAATGCTGGATCAGTACCCTAACAAACGGGCCACGGACCGCGCGCAATCATTACTTCTCTTCCTTGCCTGTCCTTACCCTGTAACATACATTTACAGTTACATACACTACACTAATCCACATTCCGGGAGACCGGTCGGGGGGTTAGAGCTTGTCCCGGCTGGATCGGTGCCCTGTTGGTGGGAGATACCTGGTTGGGGAAAACTTCACTAGCTGACGGTAGGTCGGCGCTGGATCTCACCATCCAGCAGTGGAAAGCAAACCGCAGTGGAAAGCAATCACCGGCAGCTCCGGGGAAAGCATGCACTACACTTACAGGACTATTGACCTTAGCAGTTGACGCTCCCGGAATGATTAATCAATCTTCTCTAATCCGAAATTTAAACGACACATTTATTAATATATTTTAGGACCAATAAAAAAATCTATTCATTAACCTCACCCAAACTTGTCTGAATAAATATAAAACTGATGGAAAATCATTTCCAATTCTCGCAAAGGGGCGGAAAGTTTTCCCCGTCTGAAATCGCCCATAACGGTTCTCAAGCTCATTCATCCAGCCAGTGACTGAATGAAATCTTCCGGGAGTGATGCTAGACACTTCACTTCGTCTTAGTTACTGTGTTCTCTTTAATTCTGAAACTTTACCTCGCCGATGACCTGAGAGACCATATTTCGCCATTGTATTTAGAAGCACCAACACATCATCACGCAATAATTAATGTGGGAAATTTTATAATGAACTAATGTCCTCAGAAAGTTGAGTGTTCGTTAGCGTGGGAACCCGACTAGATCTAAATAACTTCAAGTTCATAATTTTAAATAACTGTTATTGTCATTACCGTACAATGAAATATTATTCCGAAGATTATTCATGTCTTTTCTCTTCAGACTTAGACTTTTTATTATAAAGATGTAATATGGAAGCACAAAGTATTAGGGAAGTTCATTATTATTTCTAAGAGGAAAGGGTAGTTTAAGGATGTGTATAAATACAGGTTGTTATAAATTCAGGAAAATAGCAATCTTAGTTCTACGAGATAGCCGCTGGTTTGACTTGCATGATCAATGTATCAAAAGCTGGGAATTCACTAATCCTGTTCCTTCACTGTCCTTGAAAGTAATTTTCAAACAAGAAAACTGGTTGGCAAACCTGAAACAATAAACAAATGAGTAGAGAAGCCAGTGAATTCTGTGAACATAGAGTAAGAATATGTATAATGCCATTCTATTTTAATCGCGAAGAGAATGATAAGCACACTAGCAACTACTAACTCACACTAAAACACTTCTAATTTAGTGGAATGAAATGCGGTGGAAAAATATTTGATGCGAATTGCTTTTATATTGTTAATTTATGGAATTGCAATAAGATACAAATGAGCTCTTAGAAGCATATAATAGTACACATGAAGAACCAATTTGCATGCGACGATTAAAAGTATAACAACACAATTGCCATCTTCCACCATACCATCAGTGTACCACTAGTTTCGTGGGCCGTGATTTGTAACCATGGCTTAGTAATAAACTGTTTACTACATACCTACTTAGAGAAAATTGTATACCAAACAAAAATTCTAACAGTACTAATTCAAAAACATACTTGCCCAATTAAGGAAAAAAACATTTTTCTATGCTTTCAGCAGTAGGCTGTTTTAAAATCCCCTCCAGCACGCAGAAAATTAAATTTTGTTCAAAACGTTCGCCCAATTTAAAAGTTACTCGCCAACTCGCCTCCTTTTCTTAAAGGTGTAGATTAATGATTGCAAGAAAACATTTTCGGAATGCGATCATCAATTTTTGCAATCATTTCTAACAATTAGAAATCTTCTTTGATAAATAAACACGAAATACAAAATTCCGTGGGCGACTTCCGAGAATCTTTCGCCTCGTGCTTCGGCCAATGGCCCGGTTGGTCTTCTTCGTGGACGTCAGCGACCGTTTGTCCCATCTCCACAATAATCGGCAATCATAATCAATCTTCCATCATCTTCCTTCTATCAGGGTCACGAGGCTATTCATCCAACGACTGGGATTAATGCTTGACGACGTAACAAGAGCCCCGGGATTCGGCATGCTCCGAAGCCGAACACAATTTTCGTAGCGGTCCTGCAATGAGGCAGCATTTACGGTCGGTTTCGCCAAATACATTTAAGGACGACTTAATAAAGTCATTCTTAATTTTAAGACGCGTTTTAAGTCATGCTTTGTAGTTCGTCATTACACCACCCTATTTGCAGCAATGCTTAGTGAAGTATAAATGCATCCGAGAGTTGGTTGGCAATGCTGGTCCCTGGTAACCAGGCAGTGACCACAACCAACCTTGTTTATTTTGGTTGTGCTTTGTACTTTGATGCAAAGAGGTTATTTTTATTCATTTTTCGTAATGGGGAAAAAGACAGGAATGGAAAATTTTCATCTTTCCAGAAATTACAGTAGTGTGAATTCAAATTCTCCCTGTATTTCAAGTACGCAGGCATCATTATAGTGATGCTATAGCACAACGTTTTGTATGACCTTGGAATTATCCTTAACTTTTTTGTTTGTATACATGAGTTCTCTATTTGTGTGTTGTGTTTTAGAAGAAAATATCTGAATTACTGGTAATTCAGGATCGTAGAGCTACAAACCCCTGTAATTTTGACAAGTTTTTCTGACCTCGATTCTTAAATTTAAAAAAGGAATTCTCTTCAGTTTATGGCACAAAACATTCTAAGAGCTTTATTTTTTTATGTACACAACAGATTTCCTACTAAAAATATTAATTATAAATTGAACTTGATGACGTAAAGACTAGCAACCCCTGCAGTGAAATACTCACAGTTTACTTTCCATGAGCTGCAATAGCTTGTGTCTGCAAATGACGCTTCGTTGGCCAAGAGGAGAGAGAGAGTGTGTATTTTGGGTAGATGGGATGGTTCACGCCACGGCTTACAGGAGAATTCAAGAGAGCAATTGCTTGATTGCTTGTTTCCGTGGTTTCCTCTGATCAATTGTTGGGATTAGGAGGGAGGGCAACATAATGAATTCCCACAATTCACGCATCCAACTAAGCTCTTTGAATTTCCCCCAAATATTATGATCCAAACGCTATGCTAAGATGGGCATGAAACTACAGTGAGTGTTAAGAAAGCAGCGAGTATATAAAGTATGTGGCGGCTTAATTTCGAATTATTGATAATAGGTATCGGATTAATTCGCATATTAGCCAAACGGTGTGTGGTTAAAGGAGAATGAAATGCGATGAATATATCATTTCGAACTTAATACGGTTCATGTTAGTATTGTCGGGCGAGGACTAAAGTAAGGTGATTGTTCGAGAGTGAGACGTTCTACGAAATTTATACGCTTTGTAATTATTAATAGTTTTTCATACTTTAAACAGTAATATATAGCATTGGTCGCTTCGGCTATTTATGAACATAAGAACAGTAACACGTGTTTTAGCTTTTCTGCCTTCAAATATCAGCACAACGCAAACATTGCGTGCACTATGAAAATCAAGAGATTCTTGCTCAGCTGTATACAGATCGCTTTTCCTTACTACTTTCACGTACTCCTACGTATATACGGAGTAGTAAATGTAGTATAGAGAAAGTTATGTAATGCTGTGAAAAATCGATTTCCAGATTTCAACGGAAATACACGTTTTGGAGTCCCCCGATACAAAAAAAAATCTTTTTTTTAACGCCTCTTCGTCCGCATGCATGTGAATTGGTTAAAGGAACCGTATATTCTGTAGGTTGTCAATTCTAGAGCAGCATCAAAATAGATCGGCAAGGGTGGAGTAAGAAAAATTATTTGATAACGGTAAGATAAAAAAAATGGTAGGGATTGTTTGATCGATGAACACTGTTCTTGTCAACTTCTCAATAAAATAAATAAAATAAATGAAATAAATGAAATAAATGAAATTAATGAAATAAATAAAATAAAATAATAGAATAAATAAAATAAATAAAATTAAGAAATAATTCACAAATAAATTATGAAAATGAAGGCACTATCGCAAATCTCAACCCAAGTTAGGTCGAGACTCATTGATCTTTTTATTGCTTAAAATATTGTTATTATTATTATTATTATTACTTCCGTATCGATTTTTTTCTGACCAAGCTACTCAATTAACGTGTGTATCTATGGGGATTAACTTTGCAGCAGTATCCCTCGGTAAGATAAGGTTGTTACGCCTTGAATTGTGAATCGTGACGTGATAGGATAACGATAAAGGGTGAAGGGACAATCAGAAATACGACCATCCCTACGCAGGTTTGGAACCTCCAGCCTCCTCCGTGCAGACGAATTAATTATTATTATTATTATTATTATTATTATTATTATTATTATTATTATTATTATTATTATTATTATTATTATTATTATTATTATTATTTGTGCTTGTTCGGGTGCTGTCAGTTCCTCCCAGTACCACAGAAGAGGTGCCTGGGCGCCGCGAGACGCGTCCCGCGCGATCGGTGCCACACGGATCCGCCTGCGCCTCAGCCTCCGGTCAAGGACCTCGCGGCGGCGGCGGCGGCGGGCGTATCAGCTGAGTGCAAGGTCGCTCCGGCTCTCCCTTCTCTCGCCGCCGCCACCGCCGCCTCCGCTGCCCTTTTGAGGCGCTTGCGTAACGCGCCGCTCCCCCCTCTCCCCCTCCTTCCCCGGTCTGACGCCACGCGGCCCAGTGGGCGACGCCCCCGCTCCACCCCCGCCGCCCACGCGCCGCCCGCCGCGATCGGCGGTCCGCGGACGCCAAACCGCGGACCGCGGCGGTGATGGTGTAACAGTTAGCGTATCGGGCTGTTATACCCAAGTTCGCGGGTTCAAACCCGATCAAAGCCGTGGATTTTTAAGGGCGAAAAAATTCTTCGTCCGCCTACCTTCGGAGGGGAAGTAAAGCCGGCTGTCCCATGTAGTAGATTTACTGCATGTAAAAGACCCTCAAGCCTAAATGAAGCCTCTGAGCTAAATTCAAACTGCCAGTTTCGTCGCCTAGGTAAAACCTTCTTTCATCCCAAGTAGGTGAAAGGAGCGTAACGAAATTTGCGTGGTCAGACGGAAGAGCAGGCCTCATGGCCTGAGTCTCGCCACGTAAAATAAGGCATTCATTCATTCATTCATTTATTCATTCATTCAAACCGCCGGACCGATGATCAACTCGGAGCTGGCCGATGACAATTGTTTTGGTAGGTTCTAAAGGCGGCTCCTCACATTCGTTATTCGGCGAACACCGAGCAACCGCTCGCCGAATTCCGAGTAGTGTGGATGGATTGCTCGCTATTTGCCGAGTGACGAACATTCAAGGTTCGCCCTACCCATCGCGTGTCTGTCTTTTGGACACTTCAAAGGGAGCAAACATTCGCCGAACACGTCAGCTGCTCGGGATTGGGCGAGCGCTAGCTCGCTGCTCGGCGAATGCCGAATGTGTGAAGTTGTCTTAAAACAACTCAGCATCGCCCGACACTATCGCTCCGCGAAGCATCTTCCGCTAGACAGATGAGGTGAGCTACCTAGGGTTAGCAAAAAACATGGATGTTTTCCACCAGTAACATGCATTTTGATTTCTATGTTTTCTTCCCATCGATATTTTCTTGCAAAACCATCGATGTTTTTTAATTACTTTTTTTATAAAGGGGTTTAAGCACGTTGAAGAATAGCAGCAATCCACAACAATACCGTTGTTTTGCATCATCCTCTTTATCACGCTGCACATTTCTCCTGTGCAATCTGAGGAAGTTTGGGAGCTGCTCGTGTTATGAATGTATGATATCGCCAGGCGTGTCATTGCCTGAATCGAGAGTGATACACGAAATCGATAGCAAAACAGAGGTTCTTTATTCATTTTATTCTTTACATTCAATAATAATTTTTACATACTACTGACGTGCTGGTAACCAAATATTAAATATATCTCTTTTACGTACTGTAATTAAAAATGGATAGGAAAATAGCATGTTTGCTACTCTACAATTAAAATATCTATGTTTTAAACATCTATGTTTTCTCGTCGATGTTTTCATCTACATCGAAAATCCTTTAGCGATGTATCGAGACATCAATGTATCGATGTTTTGGTAAAATTTTCCATCACTACCACACACGCAAGACCGCCGGACCGATGATCAACTCGGAGCTGGCCGACGCGACGGGCAATTGTTTTGGCAGGTTCTACAACAGCTGAGCATCGCCCGAGACTGCATCGCTCCGCGAAGCATATTCTTCCGCTAGACAGATGAGGTAGGCTACGCCCTGCTATGCGATTTGCACGGCGTAGCGTACACGTACAGCAATTGACAGCAATCTTGATCTTCTGCGCATGCGCAAACGCACAAAAATGATGCGAAATCCGAACAGCGCGAGCGCAGAAGATCGCTGTCAATTGCTATAACGATTGCCCGTACAAAAGCTCTCTAATATTAGGAATGCGACACCGATGTCGATGTTTTGATAAAAGGTAGTTAAGTTTATTTTATCTCGGGCATCGATGGATTTAAATAGTAGGCATTGAGAAAAGTAAGTTATCTTTTCCAGTGTTTTTATTAATCCCATTAGCAGTTTTCGATGACTAAGACTAATTACATACTAAAAAGGACATTAAAGAAATTAATAATTAATAACAATGCAAATACCTAAAAAATTGAAAAAAAAAATTATTAGCAAAACCTTAGGAGTATATTAATATTGCAAAAAATCATCTAAGACCTTGAATAGCTTCTCGGAGTGACTTCCGCGAAAATGCCTCGAACGTGATACTGTTTGAACGCAGTATCTTCAGGAAGTCTGGTCGTGGATTATGAGTCGTACTAGAACCCGTGTGGTGGTACAAGTTAAGCGCAGTGACGTGTTCCTATCAGCTGGCCAGGAGGAAACGCTCGTTATCTACTAGAGCATGCACGATGCTCTACTTCTGCAGTTCGAAGTAGTCGCGACGTAAGTCAAGGGAATTACTGTTGGGCCTACATGTAAACTTCCGACCTATAGAAACTCTTGCTCAACATAATCTTTCCTATCTCAGGTGTAATTTTTTTAAACCAGCTTGGATTCTGCCCAACAGATTTCCTTGGGGTACGTACATTGTTTTTCAAATAAAATTTATAAAAGGGTAGACATTTTATGAACGAAATGAAAATAAAACAACCTCGTACACTTTCTTATTTATATTTTCTCTTTTAACAAACAAAAACTAAGAAAGTAGAGTGATTAAACATGTACTATAGCATTTAGTATATAAAATATATTAACCAAGAGTCATATTCATTCTGTGCCTAAATTTTGTGTTAAATTAATTTGTGTTAAACTGATGATGGGTTAAATTAACAAATGTTTCCGGGCGCGTCAACTGCTACGGCCATTAATTAAGTATAGTGCATTTTCTATCGCTATCTGTGGACCGTTTGTTGGAGTATTGTTTCGGCATTCGCCAGGTAATAATGGGAGAAACCAAGGAAAACTACGATCAAAGCAGCCGGGCACTAGAATTCGTCTCCAGACAGGCGACCGAATTCGATCTAGCTATCTGGCGAGTGTCGAGAATCCTGCCACCATCGAGACTCAAATCCTAGGACTTCCTGGTCAGGCACTGAACTGCAGCCACCTAAGCCGGTGATTTTATGTTAAACATTTGCTCCAATTACTCTAGTTTATGAATGTATTTTGGAAGGAAATTAGAGCGGAATCCGTACTTCATTGTGGGAAAACTTTTCTATAGTCGACATTCGATGGATCATTTCCACAGGGTGAAAATATGAAGTATTACTTAGAATTTCAGGAGTGATTATCAAAGGGACGAGCAACCACTTGAACATTTTTTTCGAAACTTCCCAGTATAGGAGTGGTTTTTAATGAGACTTTCACGAATAAAAAAATGTCCAACAGAGATCCAAAATCTTTAACATTAATTATTCTATGCATGAAGCTCGCTTTCAGTGCATGCCCCCTCCTCTGCGCGGTGTATCGTCCTCAGCTTATGATTGGCCAGTCGTGAAGATACGGAAAGTAAAAATGATATTTTTTAGATACATCATCGTGATTTGCTCTTACCAAATAGACTGTTAAACTCCATTGCATGTGGAGAATAGCTAGAGAAAACAATCATCAGTGTCGCTCTCCTACGTTCACTACAGTTGACGCAATGAAATTTTTTTTTTTCCTTTCACTCTCGAACAGTGCCGTTTAGTATAGAAATTCATTTTGTGTTATGACAAAAGGAAATGATCCAATTTTATAGGTAATTATTTTGCATTTTTTGTCGATTTCGACTAATAAGTCATTTATTTACGTTTTAAGTCATTTTAATGCATTTTTTGTTGATTTCATCGATTTCAACGGCATTTTTAATTGTTCTTACTTCAAATAATATTTACGATATGCATCAAATGTTCTTCACAAAATTATTCGGTAGCTTCTTCAATTTGTTTACTCAGAAATTGTTTTGGCAGCCGTTTTGATGTAATTCTTGTGACGTTTATCAGCGCCATTGCCGGTCGGGACTATTTCGGGATAACTCTAAAGACAGAGATTTCCAGGTTAAGAACAATCCAAACTATCCAACAGTTTGAGTGGTTCATCCGAACTGATTTTGATATTACTTTTTAGTCATTTTTCTTTGTTTTAGTGCATTTTTAAAATAATTTAAGAGCATTTTATTGATTATTTTTGGCGATGTTTTAGGTCATCAAAATCCTCCCCCTAGTCATAACAGCAATTTTAACGCCAGAAATCTGTAAACTTATCCGCTTCCGTCCTTGCCAATTTTATATTTTTTATGAATTATGTTTATTTGCAACTTATTTCTACAGATATATTAGGCAAATGGTTTTAATATTTACACGAGTGAAAATGTAACACTTTTGGAAATGTTACTCAAATGTTACTCAACAGCAGCAGTTGCAAATTTTATATTTGTGTAAGCGTACTTGAGTGTAATGTAATACTGTATTCACTATATTCTGTTGAAAAAGAAATTTGCGCAAACACATGAATAAGAATAACAGATGAGCTTTAAAAAGTAAACTTTTCTGTTGTTATTACTCCCTTGAATTGCAGCCCAATTTTCTTGCATTAACTGCCCGTCAGTTCCATGACCCAAATGCGAATCTAAGAAAACTAACTCTTTATATGCTCCAAAGCGGTGTGAGTTCCATGTGTCACGTTCAACTGCGAGAAGTTCTTGGCGGCTTTCAAGTTAACTCAGCAGATACTATAGAATCTCAGTACATCGCGTATAGATGGAATCGTAGACGAAGAGAATAACTGGGCCATCTCGCCGCACATTTTTGTTAACCACTCCAGTTTAATCATGTGAACCACCAAGCTTTGAAACGAAGAACCTCCACTGTCCGTCACAGTTTTTTACCCATTGACTTGTGGTCACAATCGTTCGTGTTTGGTCGGAAGAGTAAAATGGAACGCACAAGACTACCGCGTGTCCCGAGCCAGTGTAGGCAATACACAAGAGCAGACGGTCTCTTAGATTCATTTCCTTTATTAGATTCATGTTAGAGGGTTCTGTAACATTCATCTACAGAACTAATTCCAAATACGCGCAGAAATTGAAAGAAAACAATGCAGTCTCCAGACATGTGAGACACATCTATGATTTCGTCAGAAACCAGGAACTCAGGAAAAATCCAGAAAACTATGAAAGAGTTTGGACTTTCACCGAAAAATTCAAATATTTCACTAGCGAGAACCCGTCAAAATTTGACGGTGAGATCTGAGATAAATGTAAAATACTGTGCCCAGACTAATGTTCATAATACAATACATTGCATTGTTTGGATCTTGGGGGTATAACGAAGATATTCTGTGATGAAGAGTTCCCAAAATTTTGAACATGTATAGCCCACGACCAGATGGCAATGCAATATCGGCACAAAAGATATAGCACTATTATACTGAAGGATATTATTTCTGAAGTTTTTTGATGTGTCATCTCCTATAAACAACTGTTTGATCTCTTCTGGCATATTGCTCGAAGGTATACTTATTTTCCCATTAAGCAACACAGAGTAAATCGTTTGCAGAATTTCTCTCACATGGAAAGTACAAAGCAGAACAAAACTGACATTTCATAGACAATGACCCAATAGAAAACGAAATGACCTCACTATCACGACACCTACGCTGACTTTCTGCGTTTTCAGTGAATGTAAGCTTGCGTCTTTTGGGGCGCGTGGACAACGATTCGGAATTCGACAAAACCTGTAAACAACTTCACTAAAGTATTACAACCGAGCAAAACCCACAGTGCGAATGTTCTCTCCAAAATACTCCACAGAAGCAAATACATGCAAACTGTCAACACCACAATGCAATTATTACACTGAAACAAAACCTTGACGAATGACGAAACAAATCTCAACAATGAAAACAAAACATCAAGCAGCGTGGTCTCACATCTATGGACTCATGTATATCGATTTTGAAACTGCCACCCTTTGGAAGAAAACAATTGACTATTGATAAGCGTACTATTAAAGAATGATTTAATTAATTAATTTACACCATAAATGTTGGTGAATCAACACAAACAATATCTGATAACACATCTAGAGATCATATTCTTTCATTTAAAAGAAAAAATACAACAATCGGTTCAGTAGAAGCTCGAAACGAAGCCATGGCAGAATACCTTATTTTTTTTAATATTATTTCATTGTGTTATTCCACCTATTGTCAGACTGCGCTTGTCGACTAAATTCTCATTCCCGTGCCTCTACTTACGTTATGCGACAGAATGACTCCAAGGAAGAGGTTGTCCACCATTACATATTTGTTATTTACGTGAGGCATTATGATATATCAATTTTTTTGATATTCTGTATGAAAAGAACTGTTGTTCATGTATTGAAACTGTTGTTGTATTCATAACTGTAGATAAATTCTCTGTTACCGCAGTATTTGAGACGACTCTTTTTTTAAATATTGCTGAGACTGCACGCACTACTTTTTTGAATATCATTTTAGGTGGTTTTGGTCGACAGCATTTTTGCTACTGCAGGTCTCTAGTCGATATCGAAAAGTATAAAGACCTTACTGTTTTTTCCACCGGTTTTTAGCCACAGAAGCTCCTTATTTATTTATTTATTTACTAATTTATATCATTCTTAGTTCTTTTAACATCTAAGGAAGTTGGTACCATGATATAGGAACCAATGAGTTGATGATGGCAATAATTATGAAATTAATAATGAGGACAAAACCTGTACATTAAAGTTACTGTACGTGTACATTAAATTTAATTTACATACATGAAAATAACTTTCATGTACTTTGACATTAAAAGTAATGCAGAAAATTTTGACGGTGCTTAACTGTCCTGGAGATGCTGCATCCTACGCACAGACACCAATGTTTCGGCCGTCATGCTGAGACATTCCTCAGGGCGAAGTGATGCGCATTCCGACCGCGAAGTCTGCGTTTTCATCTGTCAACAGCTCGCTTTGTACGCCAAATTTTTACATGGATTGTTCGGGAACCGAACGCGGGTCCGAGCGCTGAGAGGCGTATGCCCTAGCCATTACGCCACCTCTTCCCCTCTGTACAGCTCGTTTTTTGATTGATTGATGTTTCTGGGTGCATAAGGTCATTCGTCCCGTAAGTGCAGTGCATGTTTTATCCGGAGGTGATGGTGACCTTCCACCGCCGTATGGCGCGATCCGGCGCCGACTTGTCGACTAGTGGGGGGCACGGCCCCAACCGGGACCAGCTCGAAGCTCCCGACCGGCCTCCCGGTATTTGTGGTAGTATAGCGCATGTTAGTGTGTGCGTAATTAAGAAGTGGGGATAAGATAATGAAGAGGAAGGAAAGATCGCGCTCGGTCTCGGGCCCGTTTGTTAGGATACTGCTCCGACATTCGCCTGATGTTGATCGGAGAAATCACCGATCAGAGCAGCCGGCAGCTAGAATTCTCCTCCAGACAGCAACTGATTACGAACTAGTGTCAAACATCCTGCCACCGTCGGGAATCGAACCTAGGACCTCCCGGTCAGACGCACTGCATCTAAGCCGCTCGTGTTCGACCAAATGGGCAAAACGGATGGGGGCAAACCTCGGCTGCATCTCAGCGTGTGTGGAGTCTCCGAGACTCCCGCGAGCGAGCAAACTGGACGTGGCCGCGCGCGTCGGCTTCCAAGTCACGTGCCGCGCCGGACCGGTATCGCGGCCGTCTTCGGAACTTCCTCTCCGATTCCTGTTCCCTCCGACTCGGACCATAAAGATCTCACGGCGCGGCAGGGAGCGGGCAGGGCCGGGGCGGGCACAGGACGCGCCGGGCAACGGTACCTGCCGTTTGGAAGGAAGTTCCCTTGCGCAGGGCAGGGCCCGCTCGGTGGCTGCTCCATTATCGAAGGCTCCTGGGTAAATGTCGATTTGAGCCGGGCCGAGTGAATTGTGGCGTCATGGATAAAAGCACACAGATATTTAAAACTATATATACAAGATATATTTACAAAAAATATACAAATAAATTAGCTGCTCCGTACACACAGCACGGTATTTCCCGACTGCCCAGTGCGATCGTACTTTCCTGTGGATTCACCACAGATAGTAGAGACGCCCCGCCTCAAGTACACGCTCCGGGAGCAGTAGCTCAGTGCATCCACTGATGTCACTGCAGCGCCTCTGATCGGGAGGTCCTAGGTTCCCACTCCCCACGGCGGCAGGACTTTCAACACTAGCTTTTCAGCTACGTCGAATTCAGTCGCTATCTGGAAGAGAATTCTAGCGGCCGGCTGCTCTGATCGGTAGTTTTCCGTGTTTTTTTCCGATCAACACCAGGCGAATACCGGAGCAGTATCCTAACATACGGGTCACGGACTGCGCGCAATCTTTCCTTTCTCTACCTTGTCCTATCCTCTCCTCTTACACACACACACACACACACTTACACTAACATGCACTACACAACCACATATTCCGGTAGATCGGTCGGGAACTTAGAGCTTGTCCCGGCTGGGGCGGTGGCCTGCTGGTGGAAGAGTCGTGGTTAGGGGAAACCCCGCTAGCCGACTATAGGTCAGCCCCGGATCTCGCCATCCAGCGGGGAAGATCACCGTCAACTCGCGAGGCAAAGCATGCCCTACACTCACGGGACTAATGACGTAAGCTGTTGATGCGCCCGGACTCAGTAACAACCAACCAATCGAGTACACGCAGTGTGGTTTCTTATTTCCCTGGAACAACATGTGCGCCTTCTCTAAAACTTCGAAATCATTCGTCAAAAGGAAGCGTGTACATCTGTTCAAGAACATCCACGTCAACATTCCTGCAGATGCAACGTACCACGCCACGTTACCACTGAACCATCGCAGCTTGTAGGGGATACACCTCTGGTGCAGGACTTTGGGCAGTGAGTTTACAAAAACGGATACCACGTCCGTGCGTTCCAAATCAGTTTAAGAGGTAGATGTTTTAGTTGTTTAAAATGTGGGAGAATGCATTGTCAGTCCCTCAGTCACCACTCCGAAAGCACTGATCCTTTCAAAATATTTAGGCCTAGTCTGGTAACGTAGTGGGCTCACCACAATTGTCATAAGGACTCCCGAGAGAAGGCGCTCAAAGGAAAAAGGCTCCCTAATAGCTTAAAGAGGTTCAAGCAGAGAAATGAGAATTTGGCGTACCACGGTCAGTTTATGTACAAAGACTCAGACTGGCCCGAGAGCTACATAGGTGTCAGGTTCGTATGTTAAATTCGGCCCTTTATTCCAGGAAGGCTGATTTAGCGGAGTGGTTGTAGTCGCACGGTTACATGGAAGGGTCCCTTAGTTGCTGAGGCATGGAAGCCGGGTTGAGCGTTGGGCAAAACCCCATAATAAAGGGGAAAGGTTCGAGAATAACGAAAGATGAGTTAATATCGACTTCGATGGCTACTTTTTTCTTCCGTCAGTTCTCCTTAGGTTTGACAAATCTTAATATTTCTACATTTTCTTTTGAAACATTATGTTTTAATACATTGAAATATTGATCCAGGCGTTCTTTGTTACATCACTCAGTTCAACTACCACGCGTGTTTCTTAGAAAGTTTTAATTTAAAAAAATAAACAAGTTTCGGAGAGTGAGACTTGCGAATGAAGAACGATTCCATTTGATAAACAAAAATAAGTTAAATTCTGATTCGGATTGCGATTACTGATATTTTCATAATTTCCAAATGTGTGAAACATTATCATCCGCCCAAGAACTAATATACCGGCTCAGATACAGGCGGTCATTAAACTACGCAAGGAAATTTTATGACTTGATAACGATCTGACCAAATACGTCTGCACCGAAACCGAATTTCTGGCTCCGCCTATGCCTACCGCAATCAATTTGGCACCTCGCGCGCCCCAATTGACTCTCGCCGGGGAATAAGGAGAAAGTGCCCCTTGCGTTGCTTAACGAAGGATACAGCATGGCGGACTCCGTCACTGCTCCAGATGGAACGCGGCTCACCTTACGCAAATCGCACGCACTGCGCACGAATGCACGCGCGGGTTAAGAGGCAATATCCTCCTTTTTATTAGGCCTCAACCTGTAGGCCTCAAGCTACCGGCCGCACTGGCTTGAGGGCTTTCAAGCCATACACGATGGGTTAAATATTGCTTCAGCAATGCTTAATCCATTATTGGATAGACACGAAATGCAATATTTATTTACATAAGTTGAATGATTATTTTGTGTTTCTGGGTGCGGCAACTCCTAATGTCATTAGTCCCGTAAGCATAGTGCACTCTTCGGGACGTGGCGATGATCTTCCCCCGCTAAATGGTGAGATCCGGCGCGACGTACATGTCGGCTAGCGCAGTTTTCCCAAACCAGGAATCTCCCACCAGCGGGGCACCGTCTCAGCCGGAACAACCTCTAATCTCCAAGTTAGACTCTCAGTATGTGTGGTAAAATAGTACAAGTGTAAGTGAGTGTATGTGAGGAATGAGGAGAGAACATGGAACGAGAAAGAAAGATCGCGAGCGACTTGTGGCCCGTTTGTTAAGGTACTGCTCAGGCGTTCAGATAGTGTTGATTAGAGAAATCACGGAAAACTCCCCATCAAAGCAGCTGGCCGCCAGAATTTTCATCCAGACAACCGATGAATTCGACCTAGCAAGTATCGAAAATCCTCGAACCCTTGGCCTCTATTCTTCTCACGCTACACAAGTCACGTGGCGTGAACGGTTGTGGTGTGACACTGTAAAGAACGCAACCGTGTGCAGATGCTCCGTCATCGCGATTTACGCAACGTGCTGACTTCGAGTTCCTGACGATATAACGAGTCAATCGATTTGGAAGGAAAAGAGAAAGGTGTTTTTTCCTGCACAATGCCACGCCATACACTTCACGCGCTGCTGCAACGGGCTTTGCAATGAATTGCTCCAAGCCACGGCATCACCGTACAGTGGGGACAAGGCCTTGTCGGATCGACCGTCTTCGCGCGATACATAAATAAGTTTTTTGGAGACAAAACTAAGTATCCCACAAAAATATTGTGAGTACTACGAGAGACGGTTGGCGTAGACAACAGTTCAGGTTCGTAATTGACTAAAGTATATTTTCTGATGTTTACTACATGAAAATTTATATTCCTACAAGTATATCTGCGTTTGATTTACTCAAATACATTCAAAATGGAAAGAGTTTATGAATAAGGAGGCATTACTTTTCATTCAATGAGCGAGTTAAAATGTGAAAATGATCGGATATTTATTCAAAATAAATAAAGAACAAGAATACGCAAAAATTGTTATCAAAATCCCTTTTAAAATACACTTTTCATTAATTTTGACATAATATCTGTACAGTTCATTCCGGTTGTAGTGAACTCGGATATGGAGGACCCTCGGTTATAGTGAACTCAAGTTATTGATCCCGTTTCTCTTGCATTACAGATTCTTTATGTGGAAGCAAAGATGCGCCATGTCACTAGACCTTCCGTCCGAAAAGCGTTCCTTAGCCAGTAATCCTATCCGTCCGTAGATACGGATTCGCTGAACTGCCGGTTTTGGAGGCGTTGATATCCAAATCCAAACCCGCTTGGTATCTGACATATTCATTGTGGTAATGCGCGCTCCTGAGAACTGACGTCAGTCTATTCAAAGATTATTAAAATGTGAATGATCTAGATATTGCATATTTTCGGGTAGTATGTATAAATTCCTGTTTTCCACGTCTTACGGTAGATATAGATCCACTTTCAACTGAAGGGTGTAGCGGGTGTAAGCGGAACAGGCACCAGCCGACCAATCTCCTTATCCATCATGTGCTGTCTTTAGGAGAATTGTAGGAGGGATGTTTTTTCCTATCAACACCGAGCGAATACCGCAGCTGTGCCCCAACAAACAGGCCACGGACCTCACGCGATCTTTCCTTCTTATTCTTTGACCTATCCTCACCTTTCTTAAAAATAAAAAAAGGACCCAAGTCACACAATTCAATTATTGTAATTCAATTTCTGTGTTAATTTTACTTTGAGAACAATTATATTCATTTATTTTGAAATTAATAAACAAATTAAATGTTTCAGGAGTGTTTAGGTGTTTCTGAAATGCACATTTTTGCATAGGAAGATTTTTTTCAAACCAACGTATGTGTGCTTATTGCGGCTCAGTCATTGGAAATATCGAAGACGTTTAGTACATTAAGTATGCTTAAACATTATACTTGGGTTTTTCTAACGTAGCGGCTGTAGGTAGTATCTCCAAGATGGAATTCGGAACGACTTTTTGCGTCTTTCTTGGTCCTGTCGTAAGATGTCGCATGATCGCGACCGCATCAATCAGAGCTGCAGATCAAGCGACTCTAGCGGCAGGACTGAGAATGACTCAAAAAGTGCCGAATTCCATCTTGGAGATACTATCCTCAGCCGCCACGTTACATAATACCAATTCTACTTAAGAGTTTATTTTCAGTTTCGTTGTTTCCTCCCTGGATATATGGGGAAAATATTAGTGAGCTACATTTTCAGACGAAATATTCAGAATAATGAGCAATTTTGAGAAATACGATGTTTTTTAAAACAACAGACAAAATATGCATGATATGCGTTATAAACTCAAGTTTAAATAATTGGAAAACAAGTATTTGGTTCCCATGCTAACTGAGCATACTCTCTTCTTACAGGAGGAAAATACGCACTTGTCACGAAATCCGGCCCCCAGAAATAACAAGAGAATGCGCCGCTCGTCGAGTGGAGATCCAGGAAGGCGGCCCCTACCGCGGGCCCCGATTCAGCGGCGGTGACAGGTGGAACCGGCGGCGGCGGCGGCGGCGGCGGCGGCGGTAGCGGGGCGGTGACCGCACCCGTCCGCGGCGCCGGCGCCGCCAGCCTGACGAAAGGTGCGCACGCCCGCTCACCCCGCCCCCGCCCCCCCTCGCTCGGCTGCTCGCCTACCCGCTCGCTCGCCCGCCCGCCCGCTCGCCCGCCCGCTCGCCCGCCCGCTCGCCCGCCCGCTCGCCCGCCCGCCCGCCCGCCCGCCCGCCCGCCCGCGCCCGCTCGCCCGCCCGCTCGCCCGCCCGCCTCGCCCGCCCGCTCGCCCGCCCGCTCGCCCGCCCGCTCGCTCGCGCTCCTCGCTCGCCCGCCCGCTCGCCCGCCCGCTCGCTTGCCCGCCCGCTCGCCCGCCCGCTCGCCCGCCCGCTCGCCCGCCCGCTCGCCCGCCCGCTCGCCCGCCCGCTCGCCCGCCCGCTCGCCCGCCCGCTCGCCCGCCCGCTCGCCCGCCCGCTCGCCCGCCCGCTCGCCCGCCCGCTCGCCCGCCCGCTCGCTCGCCCCCGCTCGCCCGCCCGCTCGCCCGCCCGCTCGCCCGCCCGCTCGCCCGCCCGCTCGCCCGCCCGCTCGCCCGCCCGCTCGCCCGCCCGCTCGCCCGCCCGCTCGCCCGCCCGCTCGCCCGCCCGCTCGCCCGCCCGCCCCGCTCGCCCGCCCGCCCGCTCGCCCGCCCGCCGCCCGCCCGCTCGCTCGCCCGCCCGCTCGCCCGCCCGCTCGCCCGCCCGCTCGCCCGCCCGCTCGCTCGCTCGCCCGCCCGCCCGCTCGCCCGCCCGCCCGCTCGCCCGCCCGCCCGCCCGCCCGCCCGCCCGCTCGCCCGCCCGCCCGCCTGCCCTCACGCCCGCACCCACGCCCGCCCTGTCATCCGCTTGCCGTCCCACTCTGTCGCTCTCCCGCCCGCTCCGTCGTTCGCCAGCCCTCCCCTCTCGCTTGCCCGCCGCGCCGCCGCGTGCGCCCGCTCGCTGGCTCGATCACTGCCGCTCGCGCGCCGCGCCGCAACCCAGTTTCCCAATATCCTCCGCGCTCGGGCGCGGCACAGCGCGGCGCGGCGCGGCGCGGCGCGGGGCCCGGCTGCGGCCCCGGGCGCAAAGGCTAACGGCCAACGGGCACGCCCCCTGCGCCGCGGACCCGCACCAGCACCAGTGTTATTAACACGCCCGTGACAGCCCAGCCACTACCGCAATCACAATCAATCGCCACACGGACGTCACCAACACCATTAAAAGACTGCCTACTGAATCCGGGGTCTTCAACCTCGGAGGCCGTTTGTCCCGGTAATCCGGTGCATGGTATATCCTTGGAGGTGTTCTTCTACCGCTGGAATGTGAGATCCGGCGGTGACCTACGCGCCCTTTTGCGAGGTTTCTCTCCTCCAAGTATCTCTCCCAACAGGACACCACTGCGGCTTTGGGCGGAATGGGTAAACGACCAGCGAGCCGCCTATGCCTCCCTCCGCCACCAGTGTGTCTCCAACGGTAGTGTACCAGCACCAGTGTTACTAAAACGACGATGACTGTACGTCCAGCGCAATCACAATCAATCGCCACACGGACTTCAACATCACCGCAGACTTCATCATCAATGAGTGAGCACGTAGAATTGATTCCGTGCGCAACAACTACTTAGGCCATTAGTACCGTATGTAGGTTATATCCCGCGAAGTGTTTCTCTCCCATTGATATGTGAGATCCGGCGCTGCCCTACACGCCCTCTTGAGATTTTTTTTTTTTTTTGCTCCAAGGATCTTCCCCAGCGGGGTACCACCGGGGCCTTGGGTGGAAAGGTTAAACGGTCACCGTGTTACACGTTATTAACACACCCATTACAATGCAGGCCTGGAGGCATTCCATCCCAGCTGGAGCCACCTGCATAACCAGCTGAAGCTACCTGCGGAACCACCTGCACCAATAATTCCTTGGTGCCTCAGTATTACCCGTTTAATTTTAACGCAATACACCACTGACCCGTAGACACTGAGCGGTAGGAAGATGTAAAGCGGACAATGCTTATGTACAGTCGACTCCGGATATAATGAACTTCTACGGACTAACATTTTTGGTTCACTATATCAGAGGTTTACTATATCCGATGATACCAAAATTAAATAGAATTTCTCCATAACGATTTATTTTATTAATATAAAAGAACAGCGAAATACATTAACAGTAGAAACTGAAAATATCAACATCTTTGTCCTAAAAAATTTAATTATTTTCAATAGCTTTCTTCGTACTTTTTCATTAGTAATTTCTCTACATCCTTCTCCAGAGTTCGTACTCTCTCCATACATGTGTCTGCATTGTCCTCTGTGACTAAGTAACGTAGTCTTGACACCCTTCAATGCCTCCTGTTTTGTTGGAACGCCGTCCCACTCTCCGAAGACCCTTTTACTCGACAAATAACATAAGAGATGCTTTCGGTAGAGGGATGGCACAAGCGGCTGATGAAACTGGTCGCTATTCCGCGCGGCTCGTCGGATATCGCTACACTGTGGCAGCCGCGTGCTACTCAGGGCAGTATTTTTCGATGATGACCTTTCGCAGTCGATATTTTGTCCAACAGCCTAGTGCTGGAAATTGTGACACTGAGGCGATATATTCTTTTTTAAGAGGGAATTAATTTCTAGAACAATGTCTTTCTTATATTCACTATAGCTGCAGCGCCTCTGTCCGGGAGGCCGTAGGTTCGAGTCTTGACGGCGGATTTTCGACACTAGCTTTTCAGATAGGTCGAATTCACTCGCTGTCTGGAGGAGAATTCTAGCGGCCGGCTGCTCTGATCGGTAGTTTTCCGTGGTTTCTCCGATCAACACCAAGCGAATGCCGGAGCAGTACCCTAACAAACGGGCCAGGGACCTCGCGCGATTTTTCCTTCCTCTTCCTTGTCCTATCCTCTCCCCTTACACACACACGCTTACACTAACATGCACTACACTACTACATATTCCGGGAGACCGGTCGGGAACTTAGAGCTTGTCCCGGCTGGGGCGGTGCCCCGCTGGTGGGAGACTCCTGGTTAGGGGGAAACCCCACTAGATGTCGGTAGATCGGCGTCGGATCTCGCCATCCAGCGGGGGGAGATCACTGCCATCTCCCGAGAAAAAAACATGCACTGGACTAACGGGAATAATGACCAAAGTAGTTGACTTGCCAGGAAACTCGAAAAAATCAATCAATTCACTATAGCCGAGTTCACGTTTACTATAACAATCTTCTTATGCTTATTTGTAATGTAAGTAAAACGGAACCAGTAACTGAAGTTCACTATAACAGAGGGTACACTACATTCGAGTTCACAATAACCGGAGTCAACTGTGCTTCATCTCGCGGTGCAGCTCCGGGTGCGATCAGGGCCGTTAAGAAGAGAAATTACAATCGCGCGGGGGAGTGATGTCACGTTTCCGGTCGTAAATACGAGTTATCGCCTGCAACGCCCCGCCCGACGTGTTGGTGTATGTCCACTGTGGCTCACGAATCAAAGCTAACAAGAGCCGTGGGCGGATCGCATTCATGCATGAGTGGATAATAATTTGATGGGAACACGTGGGAGCGACAGAAGAGGCAGTGCATCTAGTAATAATTTTAATATCTTGTGACGTTTTGAACGCTGATTGAAGTCGCTCAAGTCATTTTGGCACCATTGTCATGTTATACTGCTACAGCTGCATTCATCCTAAATAGAATATCATGTGACAGAAATGCAACTAGAGCAGAAATTAAATGACGAATATGTAAATCTGTGGTAGGAAGTCCTGTTACAAAAGGATCATATACCTGAAAATTGACTAAAAATTTGAAATTAAGATTACTAGCAATCGAAATTGATTGAATAAGATCATTCAGGAAATCAAGATTAGATTAAATAAAGAAAATTATGAGAGAGAAAATGTATAAGAAACATTCCACTTCAGAGTATGTTCAAAATAAGCAATCGAAATGTTTTGGACATGGAAGAAGAATGAGATGAAAAGTGGAATTGCCGAAATTATTTTAATGTTTCCGGTAGTTAGTAAGAACGGAGAATGGCAAAAAAAAAATAGCTGGTTCAAGGAAACAAATCAAATAACCACAAAGAATAATTTAAGAAAGGCGACTGGAGAACGTGATACATGGAAGAAGAAAATTAAAAATAACTCTAATTACATAATACAAATGAAGTACAATTTTGGAAACACGATGCTGTTTTAATCATACCCTTTGACAAATATACTGATTTTAAATACTACGTGATTTCGTTATAATCCTTGGCTCATGAATAATTGTCAGATTAAAATACAACTCTAGACATAAATAAACACGTTCTAGTTACATCGTTAACCCAGTGAATGCATTCTGCCATGAACATCAATTATCATATATTTTCAGGATCACAAATATCATAAACATATCTTTTCAGAATCAAAAATATCCAAAAGTAATGCAACCATTTAAAACAACACAAAAATTGCATTGTTGAATTTCTCCTCCCATTTTCCTACTCTCAATGATTGATGCACGATTAAACGTGATCGCCCGGTTGACATGAATGAGTGTACAAATTTGATTCACAAAAATGAACATGCTCTCCAAAATATTACAAGCAATATGTTAGGATGAAGTCAATATCGTTAACATTGTTATATCCCAAGTCTTATTATTCTCTTGTCTCTCATGCATAGATATCTGAAGTTGAAAATACATAGATATCAAAAGTTAAAAATTTCTTTTATCGTCTCTTCATCTTTCATGGATGTTCTCTTATTATTCAATTTATGTTCTCTTATTTACGCAGGTCCAAAACAAACATATTTTAAATGCTTTTAATTCAACCCGACTATTCATCATAGACATATAATTTACATTACGTCTGACGGAAATTCCGACCAAAATCGGCTCGCACTGTGACCGCCACCTAATAAAAGGGAATTCGTGCACCCTCCAAAGTTAAAGCACTATCGATCTTCCGCGCATGCGCAGTTCACGTTTCGCATCACTTTAGTGCATCTGCGCATGCGCAGAAGATGGATAGTGCTGTCCGCTATGGCGTGCACAAGCTTCCTAATATCTGGAATACCCGGACCCCAGAGGCCTGTATCTTACCCTGGCCTCGTTGGTTGGTTAGTGATTCCGGGCGCGTCAACAGCTTAGGTCATTACTCCCGTAAGTTTAGTGCATGTTTTTCCTCGGTAGATGGCGATGATTTTCACCGCTGGATGGCGAGATCCGGCGCAGACCTACCGTCGGCTAGCGGGGTATTCCCCTAACAAGGACTCTCCCACCAGCGGGGCACCGCCCCAGCCGGGACAAGCTCTAAGCTCCCGACCGGTCTCTCGGAATATGTGGTAGTGTAGTGCATGTTAGTGTGTGTGTGTGTGTGTGTGTATAAGGGGAGAGGATAGGACAAGGAAGAAGAAGGACAGATCGCGCGCGGTCCGTGGACCGTTTGTTAAGGTACTGCTCCGGAATTCGCCTGGTGCTGATCGGAGAAACCATGGAAAACTACCGATCAGAGCAGCCGGCCGCTAGGATTCTCGTCCTAGGTCGAATGAATTCGACCTAGGTGAAAAGCTAGTGTCGAAAATCCTGCCGCCGTGGGGAGTGGGAACCTAGGATCTCCCGGTCAGAGGCGCTGCAGTGAGATCAGTTGATGCCCTGAGCCACCGCTCCCGGTGCATGCGCAGAAGATCGATAGCGCTGTGCGTCATGGCGCGCACCAACTCTCTAATATCTGGAATACCCGGAACCCAGAGGCCTGTCTCTCACCCCTGCCTCGTAAAGCCGAGGAAAAACCACTTGTCGTAGGGCCCGCGCGGTACGAAGCCTCACAAGAGCGTCCGCCTGGCAGCGCGACATGGCATGTACATCCTGCAACGAAGCAAGCGGCGCCAGGGCTCGTTTTTGTAAGCAGCGCGACGCTCTGTGGCTGAAACTCCCCGGAGGGGGACCCAGTGCAACGCCCGTGACGTCACGGTGCACAGATGCGGCGCTGGGACTACGGGCGCCCACCACGTCGACATGACGGCGCGTCGGAGGGAATAAAGTCACACCACGGTGCCTACGTCAGAGTTTAAAACGTTCCAACTGATCTGTGTTTTTAGTGCTAGTGGAACCCCCGACCGATTACATCGCACGGAGAGTTTCGAGACGAATTCAATTGTACTTGCCCGGTATTTATTTATCAAATTTAGCGGATTCGGTGGTATAACGGTCAGCGTACCGGACTGTTGTACCCGAGTTTGAGGGGTCAAACCCGAGCGAAGCCGTGGATTTTTAAGGGCGAAAAATTCCTTCGTACGCCTTCCTTCGGAGGGGAAGTAAAGCCGGCTGCATCATGTAGTAGATTAACTGACATTGAAAATGATGAGAAAATTGAGATCCGCCTGCTTCGTCGCCCAAGATAATTCCTCCTTTCTCCGCTAAGGAGCGTTGCGAATTTTGCATGGTTAGACGGAAGAGCGGGCCTGATGGCCCGAGTCTCGCCACGTAAAATAAGGCATTAACTAACTAAATTTATCTATTCAGACAGGAAAAGGGTAGAATAGGGAAAAATGGAAAAGGATAGTTGATCAGGCCAAGACGTTCATTTGAAGATCGAAGAGCATTAGAAGAAGAACAAGAGCAAGAACAAACAGAAGAAAAAGACAAGAAAAGACCAACCTGGATGGACGAGGTGGTTAGAACATGTGCCGACTCGGCGTCTCGGTCGGAAGGGGCGCTGGTTCGAGTCCCGTCGTGAGAATGGTTGTTTGCCCCCTTGTTTTTCGTGTACGTGTGTTGCCGCGGAAGGCCTCGTGTGTCTGCTAACTACAGACCGAGGAACCAGCAAGTGTGTCTAGTGTAAAGGTTAATGTGTGTCCCCATAAGGGACAAAGCCAGTACCCGGCACAGATAGTCGAAAATCAGCTGGAAAAAAAGCGGGAAAATTTATTCAGCCAGGAAAAGAAAAAGTCTATCTATATGTATCCCCGCCTCGCCCCGCCTCGCCTCATACCCATTCAGAATTGTAGTGAAAAAACACTGAAAAATAAAAATTACGATATCTTCTTCTCCGACACCATATTTTTCAAAATTTATATGGATCCCTTAACACAAGAAGTTTAATTTTCTGTTTTACCGGAACGTCAAAATCCTGTTTACTTTTTTGATTCTCATTCTTTGAATCAAATTTAACGCTATAAGTTATTTCTGCAGTACAGGGAAATGAATTATGTTTATGAATTGGGGAAATGTTAGGAAAATCGTAGTAAAATAAGTTCCAACGAAGAAAGTGTATTCATCTATTAACTCGTACATCAAGATACTGGTAAAACAAGTAATACATTTAAACAACACGGAAGGTCGCAAAGCAACGGGCATTGCGGAGCAACTATAGGTCCACGGAGATTACCTGTATATCGCCGTACTAATACTATCCCGATGGGAATTCAAAAGGAAAGAAGCTAATTTTTTGTTTGAAATTAGGGGCTCTCATGGATCACCTGAACTAGGCCTCTGATTTTCTCTCGGCGCCCCTGCATATCTCGACTTGATTTGCACGGAGCAAAACGCCAGAGAGTAGCGAACGTTTAGAGAAAACCAGTGAACAATTCCAGCTCGGGTCTCACAGTCCCCAGTGTGTGTATATATATGACGGTGGCAATAAACATCTGCCTGCGCAGCGCCCAGCGTGTGTGAAAGCGTGGAGCTGCGCGGTGTCAGATTCATTGGAGACAGCACGTGCTCCGGCGCGGCCTACTCCCTTCCCTCACAAACTCTCGTCCGCTTGCAGCTGTCACTGGATGCACTTGCCGCGAACGCGCTCCGTGCTTCAACTGGCGGCGATGGCTCAGTGGTGGCATTGCCGTTGGCTCTGCACCATGGTTGACCGGAGTTCCTCGGATTCGAGTGTCGGCGTTGGAAGATTTTTAACTAGCTAGACAGCTACGTCGAATTCAGGGGCTGTCTGCAGGAGAATTCGACCGACTGTTGTGATGTATAGTTTTCTTTGTTTTTTCCGATCAATACCAGGCGAATGCCGGAGCAGTACCGTAACAAACTTGCCACTAACTGTGCGCGATCTTTCCTTTCTTGTCCTATCCTCACCCCTTACTTATACACACTTATATGCACAACACTTTTACATATGTCGGAAGACCAGTCGAGATCTAAGGGCTTACTCTAGACCGATGTCACAAGGGAGGGCGTGAGAGATAACTAGATATGGGAAAACCCGTAAGCTGACGTGTGGGTCGGAACCCGATCTCACGTTTCAGTGAGGGAGGAACAGCGTCAGATCCCGGAATATAACTTGCTCTACATCTACGAGAATATTGATAAGAACACTTAGCAATTAACTTCTTAACTTCTCAATTATAGATTTTTCGAAGACATATGCAATCAGATATCATTTACAGACCATGTACAATTCAATGAAAGTGGAATAATTTACTATGGGGATATTCAGTTACGGGATCTTTTCAAGCCTCACATAAAATTCTTTCTTGAAAACACTCTACAATGAAATATATTACTCTATATCATGAGTTTCGTTATTAGGACTTTACACTTAATTGCCATCTGTTCAAAAACAAATTTTCTAAATTAAAAAAGCGTATATTGTAACAATAGTAACGATATTTCAAGAAAAATATATTATTTTATTTTGAAGCCATTGCTCAAAGCTTATAGCTGTGAGTTAATAAAAACATTCAGTTGAGAGGTGAGGGAATGATATTCGTGTGAATAGTGCAAAGAGAGAAAAAGAAAACCAGACAGCCTAGATAATACCTTCCACCCGGTTTGGCCACCGCCTAGTCGACATAGATCGACAGGAGTTTCGATTGATAGAGGTTTTCTCGTCAGCTGTTATGATCATGAATCCCATTATTGTAGTGAATGTTCATGTTTGGAGGCGATTCCTCTCTATGTTTGAATGGTGAGAACTGGCGCTTGCTACCGTCGACTTGCGAAGAAATTCTTCATCCACGTTTCTCCCCCAGTGAGGCACCGCCCCAACCAGAGCGAGCTCTAAGCACAACTACTCTACCACACCGCTTCCGTGACGTGTGTTAGTGCAGTGCATGTGTGTGAGTGTGTGTGTGTGTGAAAGGGGAGAGTATAGGACAAGGATGTGTGCGCGGTCCGTGGCCCGTTTTTAAGGATACTGCTCCGGCCTTCGCCAGGTACTGATTGGAGAAACCACGGAAAATTACCGATCTTGATCTACAGTCTAAACTCAACCGGAGAATGGAATCTGAACTCCCGTCCCAACAGGGGGAGGCCAACAGTCAGACTGCTCTAAGCCCCTGACAGGTTTGCAACAACTTGGCAATCTGGTATAGGCCGCGTCCTAGGCACAGGTGCCAACGATTCGGCCGCCATTCTGAGACGTTTCAAGTAGGTAGTGACTCCGGCGGCAGAAGGATACGCTCCACACATAAACGCTCCGGGCTAGGGGGCGTTTGCCGGGGCGGTTTCGCAGGCGACCGGAATGCCATGCCCCCGCCCCCCCCCCCGCCCAATAACCGCGAGGAGGGCCATATATCGGTCGCGCGCGGAAACGCACTTCCCCGCACTGGCGGTTTCACCACCAGAGCGAACGCCGTCTCCGCTGCCGCCACCACCACCGCCGCCACCGCCACCGCCACCGACGCCGCTCCAGTTTCTCTCAAGCAACGTAGCACCGCCCTGCCGCCTTGCTGCTTCTCGTTGAGACGCGGGTTTGTACGTGGGGGAGAATAGCGTGTGCATACATGCTCCTTGTCGATTTTTTCCTCCTTGCTTATTTTCCTCGAACCCTTTTTTTCTCAAATACAATTTTTTATCAAACCCTAATATTTATTCATCAAACCCTAATATTTATTCATCAAACCATAATATTTATTCATCAAACCCTGATATTTTTAACAAACCCTAATATTTTTTAACAAACCCTAATATTTTTTAACAAACCCTAATATTTTTTGATCTATAGATACTATTTTTTACTCAAACCATAATACTATTTTTTCTCAAACCATAATACTATTTTTTCTCAAACCATAATACTATTTTTTCTCAAACAATAATACTATTTTTTTCTCAAACCATAATACTATTTTTTTCTCAAACCATAATACTACTTTTCTCAAGTCATAACACTATTTTTGTCAAACTCTTAATTTCTCTCAAATCTTAATTTTCCTCAAATCCTATTTTTTCTGAATCAAGAGATGGATGTTTCAATCAAACAAACTCCAATCGACTGAGCATTCCAAACACAAAATCCGACCATTTGTTTCTATTTATTCCAGTATCTACCGATACTTAATGGTACTACGAAAAGCCGGCTGGGAATCACTGCCGTGGAAGAAAGCGACGCATTGAAACAGAGCTTGCGGTATGATCTTGTTTCAAGGCTAACGCGCAGTGCACAGTCGCTGCCGAGCCAGCACTCGAGCGAGCGGGGGAGGGGGAGGGGGAGGGGGAGGGCGGAGTGCGGCGCTACGAGGGAAGATACGAGGCGGTGAGGGTTGGGGGGGCGGTTGGGTGACAGGGGACGGCGGGAGTAGCAGGCTTGGGTCGTGGGGGGAGGCAGGGGGAGGGCGAGATGGGCGACGGATGGGGGGCGGCAGGGGATGATGGGGCCAGGATCGGCAGAGGACTCTGCAGAAGGCGGGGGCGACGGTGGCTGTGAGGGGTAACGGAGGGGTTGATGAGGGGAAGGTAGAGGCGGCTAGGGGGGCTGGAGGCGGCCGGAGGCGGCCGGAGGCGGCCGGAGGCGGCCGGGGGCGGCCGGGGGCGGCCGGGGGCGGCCGGGGGCGGTCGGGGGCGGCCGGGGGCGGCCGGGGACGGCCGGGGGCGGCCGGGGGCGGACGAAGGCGGCGGAGTATAGCGGAGAATCACAGGGTGCGTTGTGGGGTTGCGGGATGTGGTGGAAGACAGCTGGAAGAGGTCGATGGGAGGCAGGGGAACGGAGAGGGATGGTGTGGGAGGGCGTGAGGACGGCGTGAGGACGGCGGGAGGACGGCGAGGGGACGGCGGGAGGACGGCGAGGGGACGGCGAGGGGACAGCGAGGTGACGGCGAGTCGGCGGGAGAAGAGTGGAGGATGGCGGGGACCGTCCAGGATTGCGGGGAGCCAGCCGGAGTCGTGGGGGGGGGGGAGACGCCAGTGGTCATCTGGGGGGTTGGGGGGGCGAGGGGGTGGAGGCGGACGGCTCCGGTGCTATCAGCTGCTGACTGCGCGGCGCAGGCGGAGGCGCAGGCGCTCAGAAAGGTGCTTCGTTGAACGAGTTCTGCAGCGTGAGGGATCTTCTCGGCGCCGTCGGCTGCGCCCAGACCCCTCGTGCCAATACCCACGCTCACGCTCGACCACGGAATAATCACACTTCCACTGGCGCCTCCGGTGGGGATTTTCACGTTAATAATTCTGATTTGTGCTTTACAAGTTCGTAATAAAAATAACTTTTAATAATCCTTGTATAACCCACCCTAAGCCCCTCACACACAACTCATCTAAACAATCAAAATCAAAAATAAAACTTCTAAATTAAACTCGATTCTGTAATTCTGTATCAAATGTATTCAAACCCGTTGTAAAAGAGACTGTACGCCTGAAAGCAAATAAATTTTTAAAAAATTCAAAAATAATGCTTGTTTCCTCCATCGTCATCCACACAGAGTTTCATGAAAAACTTCGATAGAAATATTTTTTAAATATTGTGTTTCATTGTAAAATTTGGTTTAATGATCAACAATCACAATCTAATCGCAACATTTCATGTGCCAGAAAGACAGTGTAGGCCGGCCCGGTGGCCGACCAAAGGAGCCGCTCTCTACTTTCCTTTCTGTGTAGTATATATTCTGTGAAATGACTGCGACTACTCACATCGATTCCAGCTCAGAACCCATAGAAAATTCGATGAGTTCTTAGAGCCAATTCCATGAGAATGACCAATTCTTTTAACAACGGGCCATGTACAGCGACCAACACATAACCCCACTACGACAAAAATTGTTCCGAACACTGCCAAGGAGGGTGCTCCGGAACCCACGTTTTATATATTCATTCCAATGAAGTATTAGATAATTTTGCTAGATTAATAAATTAAATCATCATTTAATATACATTACTCATCAAACTACATTCTACTCATTAAACGAAAACATGTTTCATTTTCAAGTTCTCCAATTGAAAAATAACTTTCGCAATAATATTTATTTATTACATTCATGACAAAACCACATACATTTATAATGTGAAATAAACGGCGAGGTATAAGAACTACAATACACCATAAATTATAATACACTATGGCTTAAAACACGACAAATATTTTTAAAAAATATTCTGAATTTCCAGTTTTCGAGTAAAAAGTTCTGAAAGTTTTTATCCACAGTCAAAGACGATGTAATAACTCAGATTCTAGTAACCGTTGTAAAACATTGCATATTTTGAACAAAAATAACATCATAAATATGAACAATGATTTTCAGCTTCCTAAAAATATAAAACTATATAAACAATCAGTCTCTGAAGCCGTCCCTTGGTAATGCTTGGGTTAATGTAGTTGAAAATAGTGCTTCAAAAGAAACTACACACGTTAAACTAATTTCACTTTAAAATAGTTGATTAATAGAACAACAACAACAACACACGGTGACTAAGAAGATACACAGTATTTGACTTTGAGTAAAAAATGTACAGCTCAATGCCACGGCTTACCGAAGGCAATCTTAACTTGTCGATAACACATGTCTTATCATTAGTGAAATGAGTGAGACGATAAGATTTACCGTTAAATACATAACTTTGAGAATATGTCATCTCACCTTTACGTTATCTGTGGCAGAATGTTTATGTACTTACGGTTCCGACATGTAGTGTTTCTGTCCCGAAATTTTTGCGTCAATTTGTAGAATAAAGGTGTTCAATGTATACATCCTATCGGTGTCACGATATGGTATTCTAAGTGTATTTTGTATAGTTGCAAACAGCAAAGAACCCGACTGAGAATCTTTAGTTTTATTAAAGCTGGAATAGAGAGATCTGTTAAATCATGTATTGTTCCACCCAAGAAATAACCAAATGTTGTCAATGATAATATGTTTAAATAAAATCTGAAAAGTACACAAAAAATCTTTTATTTCAAAAACGTACCAACATATTTTTTACGAGTGCTTTCGCAGGTGTCATTAATTACTTCTAATGATACATCATGAACTATTATTTCTTTACCTCTTTAATGCTTACCCGTTAGTATTTTTCAGTGCTAAACAATTTCAAACGCGAACGAAACGTACCTGTAGAATAGTATAAAAACATAGCCTGTTCAGTAGTATAAAAACATAGCCTTTTTGTTTTGAAGTAGAACGTAATCGCTAATGTGAACCCAAAAATTAAAAATCACAAAAAGAGACAAAGTTGGTTTCCCGTGTCTTCGTTCTGCGGTTAGAAACACTTGGTACATCTTCTTATGTATTTTTCAGCTTGTGATTTCACTATAAAAATTGAAAACCAACAATAGTCGCTTAACAAATAACAGTGTCAAAAATAAGTTATTTCAAATAACAAAATGCCATTTGAAGAATAGTATTTAGTTTTAAGATTATCTATAAAAATCTTCATGATTTCTAATAATCTCTCCAAAATATTTCCCAATATTTTCTTGATTTTACCCTATCAACGAAATTCCCTATTTTTCTCGTTTTGTACAAGAAGTGACTACTTTTACACCAGTTCTGCAGAAGGAGCGTAACCTAATTTATGGTTGAATTAGAGATAGAGCTCCGGGAATAAACGGCTTCGGCCAAAGAAGCTGCGCATCGAAAATTTGGAATAGTTCTTCTGTAGAGTACCGCTATGATAGATCGATCAGCGCCGGGGAAAGTGGTGAACACTTGGCGAGAAATCGACCTCGTATATCGCGAGATCACTCTGAGGTCTAATCTGAAGAGGCGGAGGAGTGAGATGACGTGGGCAAACCGGAAGACAGGGCCAGTTTGGACATATCGAACCGGAATCAAAACGAGAAAGCAGAGAGACGGTGAGACTGGCCATTAGGGACTTTTTGCAGAGCGTAGCCTACGACAATCGACAGCAATCTCTCCACCAACAGCGGCGAAAGTTGAGGCAAAGGTTTTGCACAAATTCCCAAAATATCATCACGTATTTGCTGGATGTGAGCTTACCAGAAATCACTGATCTGTATTTTATACTTAAGCATATGAGAGAGAGAGAAAGGAGGGAGAGAGAGATAGAGAGAGAAAGGAGGGAGAGAGAGATAGAGAGAGAAAGGAGGGAGAGAGAGATAGAGAGAGAAAGGAGGGAGAGAGAGATAGAGAGAGAAAGGAGGGAGAGAGAGAGAAAGGAGGGAGAGAGATAGAGAGAGAGGGAGAGAGAGAGAAAGGAGGGAGAGAGAGAGAAAGGAGGGAGAGAGAGAAAGGAGGGAGAGAGAGAGGGAGAGAGAGAGAAAGGAGGGAGAGAGAGAAAAGGAGGGAGAGAGAGAGAAAAAGGAGAGAGAGAGAGAGAGAGAGGAGGAGAGAGAGAGGAGGGAGAGAGAGAGAAAGGAGGGAGAGAGAGAGAGAGAAGGAGGGAGAGAGAGAGAGGAGGAGAGAGAGAGAAAGGAGGGAGAGAGAGGAGGGAGAGAGAGAAATGAGGGAGAGAGAGAGAAAAAGGAGGGAGAGAGAGAGAAAGGAGAGGGAGAGAGAGAGGAGGGAGAGAGAGAAAAAGGAGGGAGAGAGAGAGAAAGGAGGGGGAGAGAGAAGGAGGGGGAGAGAGAGAGAAAGGAGGGGAGAGAGAGAGAAGGAGAGAGAGAGAGGGAGGGAGAGAGAGAGAAAGGAGGGAGAGAGAAAGGAGGGAGAGAGAGAGAAAGGAGGGAGAGAGAGAGAAGAGAGAGGAGAGAGGAGAGAGAGAGAGAAAGGAGGGAGAGAGAGAGAGAAAGGAGGGAGAGAGAGAGAAAGGAGGGAGAGAGAGAGAAAGGAGGGAGAGAGAGAGAAAGGAGGGAGAGAGAGAAAGGAGGGAGAGAGAGAGAGGGAGAGAGAGAGAAAGGAGGGAGAGAGAGAGAGGGAGGGAGAGAGAGAAAGGAGGGAGAGAGAGAAAGGAGGGAGAGAGAGAAAGGAGGGAGAGAGAGAAAGGAGGGAGAGAGAGAGAAAGGAGGGAGAGAGAGAAAGGAGGGAGAGAGAGAAAGGAGGGAGAGAGAGAAAGGAGGGAGAGAGAAAGAGAAAGGATGGAGAGAGAGAAAGGACGGAGAGAGAGAAGGGAGGGAGAGAGAGAAAGGATAGAGAGGAAAGAGAGGAAGGGGAGAGAGAGAGGGGAAGGACAGAGCAGAGGGAGAGAGAAGTAATTATACATACAGGCCAATGTAATGTAGCGTCATGGGAATATAGCGTTAGCATTACACACTACCGCAACAAATTCGATGTAGCATGACCAAGTGATAATTAGGATGCGGTAAAATCCCCCGCTAAATTCAACGTTAACGGTTAACGGGCTCCGCTATCACTTTTGAGTTCAAGTTAACGCATACGCAGAGGCTGAAAAGTGCAGTCCACTGCTGAACCCTACACTGTGTTTTAAGATCCTATTACCAGAGTTCTCACGAAGAAAAAAGATTTGCGCCAAAAAGAAAATAATACCACCCGTCGAATCTTGAAAATAAGCCCCACCTCTATTCATTGTCAGTCCCAATAACTATCATAAGCTGATATCAAATTGCGTGGGATCAAAATGGCATTCTATGGTAGTCAGTTCTCGAATCAACAACCGAATTTATTCATGTAGATTCTGAAAAATGACCCTGCATTTATGCTTGAGAATTAATTACGTATCTATCTTCTCGAGTACGACTCAAATTTGAATTTTCAAAATTGTGAAAGTTCAGTAAAACGTAGTCACTCCGATGTTCAACGTTTAGATATGTCACCCTTGTTTCCTCCAATTTACTCACTACTCCATCAGTACTTCTCTTCCACGTGAAACTGTTCACATGGTAATACTTGGCATTAAGAATCATAAAACAAGGTCATGTGAAGAAGTTAGTTCCTCTGATTCATCACGACTTCCGATTTACATCAGCGTGGGAAACACAAAACCTTCAAGAGCTGCTCCATCTTGCTTAAGAACCCATCAGTTCAGTTTCATACACTGGCAACGAGTGGTGCAATATCAGCACGTATTTTCTTGCATTATTCCTCACTTTTGCAATGTTAGAAAATTCAAAGATTTCAACGAAAATGAGACCTGTGCTATTCTTTTAAGCGTCCCTTTTCTGTCCATAGAAAATTTTGAAGTAAGAATTTAGAGTGGTTTTTGAGAGAATGATATTTTTTATAAATTGGATTAACTTCAAGCAGAGATCACGCTAAAAAAGATTTTTTTTAAATATACGTGATCTTTTTTAAAGAGATGAGCTTTTAGAATATATTTTATGTAAGACTTTTTGCATCGATTGAGGAATATCAATCTTGGAGAAAACTGACTGAACTGTTTATGGACTTGAGGCGCTAGCTTTGACCACAGACAGACGGATGAAGAGACGGAGAAAATCGCCCTTTTTCCGAAGCACTATTGCAATACTGCTCTTCTTAAAAAGTAAGGCGAGATAGTAAAAATACAACAAAGTGTTTTTCCTTTAAATCATCACACGAGTAGTCCTATATCATATTATGAGCAATTCCGTAGTAATTTTCAAAGCACAAAAACCACCTTTCATATTCTTTGAATTATTGAATGAAATCATAATTAAATATCAACTAATTCAATCAACATTATCAATGAAAAAATAGCCAAATGTTATGCGAAACTTCAAATCAAATATAAATGATCACGGAAATTGCAAATCATGAAAATGCTCTAAGAGATGATTTTCGCTTTGTTACAATTGTTTCGCATGAGCCCAACAATAATTACATAAAATTCGTGTAGAACGTAGATAATTGGGGCAAATAATGAATTAATGAGCGTTCCACGAGGTGGAGATGTTTGTCAAGGAGGACCCCAGTGGCGTCGAAGTGTTGGCAAGACGAGCGACCGGAATATTCCCCGTCTCCCGGCAAAACTTTCTCTCGAGAAATCACCGCTTACGTAAAACTGGAAGAGGTAAACTAGGGCTCAATCGTGATAATAGGAAATGCTATCGATTTCAATTATATTACACGGTAATAGTTTGAACGGGCTAGGTACTGATGTATGTAAGAAGTATTATCAAGTAGCATGACGCAAATTGAACCTCCCGGAATCACTATTATCAATAATTAGGTAGACTAATAAGTAAATGCCATCCATGTAATTATTTCAAGCCTTTCTTCATTCAGCGTTGATTACTACCATTAACTTAACTCGTTGTTTACTAAAGGTTTGTGAAAAATTACTCAAGGGCCTGTTTTCAACCAACTCATATAATAATTATAACTCGCAACTAACTATTTGTATTCATCCTGTGTCAACAGACAATACACAATATAAAAACTTCACCTGTAGTACCACTATGCGTTGAAAAAAACGTTTCGCGAGATGAAAGTGGATAGATAAGTTGGAGTCAATTTCCTCTTGAGTAAAAATTATTTTAAAAAATATGGAATACCGAAAAATAAAGACATACTTATTTTACAATAATGGTACAAGACCATAAGGAATCATCATCGATTTTCTTATCCTTCAGCAGATCCATATCCTTTCCATTCGTCAATCCATGCCTTTACTCAGATCTCTGTTACTCTTACTTCTTTTATCTCATCCAACATTTGGATTTTTTTCTCAAAGGACGAGGAAAATTTTTTTCATTGTGTAACTCTAAAGAATGGGTATATGTTCAAGAACAATTGTAAAATCCTTCTCTGAATAAAATCTCTATCTCAATCCTTTTTTCCTGAATCGATCGAGCAAAATAGAGATCTGTGTTGCTTCTGGATAACACAAAAAAAGTAGTGACACATCACATAGCTTTTTCTATTTTTGTAGTAACCATAAAATATATACAAAAATTAATAGAATGTTGGTGGTACAAAAACATGAAAAATCTAAAGTAATACGTACATAATTTATAATAAATTTCTGAAGAATTAAACTAATTATAAAAAAATCGTTAAGTCACCGAGTACAAAATTATTCCGAAAAATGTATGTCCCCTTCCTGAACTTCGTGTTTTAATAACTGCTCTTTTATTTTCACATCATACTCTTTGCGATATATGCTTGCGCTTCTGTTTAATTTACAAACAACTATCATGGATTTTGTATTGTCTCCTACCAAACACAACAGGGAGTTCAATATGCGGTAGTTACCATATCTTATCGCCATGTCGCTAAGCAGAGAATCTGTAAGAAGCCCCTGATAAAAAATTGGTGGATTACGTGCTGTTCGCGCAGAATACTCCGGGAATCAGGAGAAACCGGAAACAAAACAGCTCTTCAAGGTGACGAGTGACTCACGAGAAACAGGCACCGCAAGAACGAGAAAGTGCTAGTCCAATGCACTTGCTTTCAGAAACGAACGACACCTAACCTTTCCCCATCTGGCACGAACGCTTACCTCGCAAATACGTCGACACCGAGAAGAACAGATCTCGATCCAAAGTAGAGATATTGTACCACCCTAATAGAAATGTAAGTTGTATTTTAAGATTATTTATAAGATTATTGTAAGTTAACTGTAAGTAGATATCAGCAACTATAACAAATGTAGAGTGGATTAACACTGATCTTTGTATTCTATCCAAAAGAAAATAAATTTTAAAAAACTGAGAAGAAAATTGTAGAGATAGTGTATCTTCGTACGTATGTGTATTATGTCACGAAAATGACTTGAACATAGCAAGAAGGAAACGCATTGTTTTCACGAGCAAGAAGGAAAAAAAGTATTAAGCGCATTAAAGGAATTCAATTTATTTGATATTTCAGATTACTTCTACTAGGAAAAATACTGAAAATATTGACTATAGTTTATAAAATTCAATAATAGTACGTTATAAAACAATGATGTAATTATGGGTATTAATACACGAGTGTGATATTACGATACGATCAAGGAACGAGCGAGAATTGTAAACTTCACACAAGTGTATTTATACCCATTACATCGAGTTTCATAAGGTACTTTTTCTACGACTTATGGTAACTTTTATAAATTTACTTTTGCAATGAATCGTTTCTGGTAGTTGACATACAGCAATCAGCCAAGGCCATCTAGGGCACAGCTCCCTACCCCCTATATCAGTCAAATGTTCCTTCCAAAAACTACCACTGCGCTAGTGAAATAGGGCCAAAGTGAAATTACGATCCAATTTATTTCAAATAATATTTCACGTAAAAAATAGTAATAATAAAAGAAATTAAAACTAAGCATAATATAATATTAAATGTAATTTTAATTTACACAATTGAATGTAACATTAACTACAGCGATCCTCAATGATTGATTATGTGTCAATACATGGATTGTTAACTTCTCTGTGATTGGTCAAGAACCTGTAGCATAATGAAATCTGTATCGTAATGAGCATCATTATGCAACGGGTTACAGCCATCAAATGACACAATTATATAATGGGAGTAGAAAATATTTATTTATATATTTTATTAATCTACAACATAATTCAGCTTCATGTATTTGGCCACGAGACTGAGACAGACAGACAGCTTATCACAAACATCCTAGTATTAATTTATATACAGAGTTTGTTTGGAAACTTCCGATCGGCGTTTCGGGGAACTCATTTTTCCCCATCCTCAGGCTAGACAACTTAAAAAGAAACGAAACACACAATATTATAAGAAAATACTACAAATAAAAAAGAACATTACAAAGAAAAACATATATAGCTCTCGATACATTGAAACATTGGTGAGTCTCTATGTTTCAACGTGTGTTTCTTTGTAATTTTCTTTTTTCTTCTGCAATTTCAAAAAACCACCTTTTTCAAGTTCTCAAACTCAAATGAACGTATTTGGCCTCAAAATCGCTTTAAACTGGCTGAATGCCCGCTCCACATCAACAGGTAACTTAGAACAGCTTTTATTTGATCAAAATGGAATAATACTCAGCGGCCTTCAGCCAAGTACCCCACCTTGTGATGACTGATTGGGGAGGTAGAGATAGGTCAGGGTAATTTGTCTTAAAAATATCCACATGACTTGGAGCCTTCAAGAATACTTCCTTAACAGTTGATATCAAGTGATCAATATCTGGGAATTGAAATCTCACAGTTTCTGCTACACGATGAAAAGCGTGAGCAAGGCAAGTTAGATGAAAACATTTGGGATAAAAAACTTATCGCAGCCCTTGCTTTTCACTTTTAAGGAGCACCATCCGTCAGAAATAGTAGAACCTTTTCATGCTGAACTCCACGGGGCCAAAGAACGTTAATTGACTAATTGAAATACTTCGCAATGAGGGGTGAATATGCCACAAAAATAAGTAAATATGGCCTAAATATGCAAAAATATGCAATTATGGTGATATATGTTAAATAAAAATAGCTTAAATTGATTCTAAACGCCTCAAAACAAATACAATTTGTTGAAACGGGATGTTTTAGTTAACAGAAAACATATGCAATTGCATATAAATCGCAGCCCTACTTATCACCTAGCTGATCACTCAACTGAAGACGAATTTTCACATTATTATATTATTGAGTTTTAGAATGTTAGCAATTTACGATTAACATTGTGTCACTATATCTCATTACTTTTAATCGTATTCAAAGGTCTGAGAATAAATACTGAAGATTTAATACCGAAAATAATTACATCTTTATGTAGCTCCAATAATTTATTCGCGAGAAATGTAATCCTATGTTGTACTAACAGGTGTGTACAAGATGGGACCAACGCACACTATCACAGTCGTACGACGACCCCAGAATTTTGTCTCCTGTAACTAGTAAACAGGACGGTGTACAGCAAAAACACGCACGTCACTTCAGATCCGTCATAATTTTATTGTCTTCCTACACATGTACTTACCTTTCGCAAAGATGGCCATCGACGGAATAATTTCCCGTCCGTGTCTCGAGCTGAACTCTCCACCATCACTTAACGAACGAAAAACTCACTGACATCACCCGCAATATGCTGCACATAACACCGAGCAAATTGTATCTCTTCCTTGAGTAGTCGGTATATCACAAGATAGGGAAAGTTTTTATTACTAACGTGAATGAGGTAATCGAGATAAAACGTAACAGCAAGGAAAAATTCTTGTACTCGTCTTCAAAGTGCGATATCTGTATTACTAATTTCGAAAGGGCGCAGAAATTAAAAGAAAGATCTGTAGCCTCTCACCATAAGAGAGGTATCTACGGTTTCGTTTGATACGCAGCAACTCGAGAAAAATATAATAACAATGAAATAGTTTCGATTTGACTGAAAATACTAATATTTGATTCTATTTTTACTCTCAATCGCACATCTATATATATAAAAGAAAGTCGTGTTAGTTATACTATTTATAACTCAAGAACGGCTGTACCGATTTGGCTGAAAATTGGTGAGCAGGAAGCTTAGAGCCAGGAGACGGACATAGGATACTGTTTATCCCGTTCGACAGCCTTCCTGTGTGAGAACGCACGTTTTTGCACGTACGCAGTGCAACAAGGATAGTACAGTTTCTCACAGTGAGTGCGACGCGAGAAAAAGATGGGACCGGCTGTTAAGACGGAACAGAGTTCGCCGGGTCAGCTAGTAAATACATAAATTCTTGTACTCAGCTCGCCACTCATTACAACGCAGCTCATGTCATGCGACAGAAAAGCTCCAAGGAAGAGACAGCCAGTCATTAAATACTTTCTGTTTTCTATGAGAGAGACTTTTGATATTCTTGCTACGTAAAGAACTGTAGTACTGTTTACCAGATTTATTGCAATATTCGTGAAGGTGATTTATCTTAAAATATTTCATTTAATGCGGTGTTATATGAGTGTTTTTTATTTGTTGATCATGACCCGCGTGCCTGGCTACTTTTGAAATACCAAAATAAGTGGCGTGACCAGTGCGTACTGAGTATGAGAATTCAACCGATAAGCGCAGTTCGCAATTAAGCGGAAAATGCAATTAAATATTACCATTTGCCAATCAAAACCGAAACAATTTCATTTTTTTTTGTATTTTAGCAATTTCTAACGAAACTCTACACACCCTTCACATAGTAGGGGTGCAGATCTTTCTTTCAATTTATTAATTAGAAATTAGTGTTATAGATAACTTACATTGGAGACTAGTACCACTAGTTATTAAATAAAAAACGTATCTTAATACAAGTACTTTCTGTAAAAATACAAATGAAAACTAATATTTTTATATAACATTTTATATGTAATATATTTATTACATTAAATACATTTTATGTTACAAAATATGCTATGCATATTTTTGTGAAGCACACTGCTTATTTTGCTAGTAGGTAAATCCGGATCCGGCTAACTCTTCCAGTATTCCTTGTGATCCTGATCCCTTCCAAGCGAATATCCGAAAGCAGATACTCACGCCATGGAGTCACAAAATACACTCGAATATTCCTTTCTCATTCAGATCTCGTTCCCATCTTTAAAGCCGATCTCAATTTCTCGAATGACCCATCCCCATTGAGCTAAAAAAATTTCAGACAAGCGTCGAATAGACTCACGTTTGCGTGGGGATTGATAAACAAAAACAAAACCAACAGCGAGTCCAATCACAAAGAAAAAGAAAATAAAGATACTGAATAGTTCACAGTTAATATGTGTGCCTGTATCATCAGTATTCCAAATATATCAAGAAACAGAATTTCAACATAATGTTTTTGCATTCTTATTTTTACTGAGAGTGCCATGTGACCACCAGCGAACTCAAACGTTCTAGCAGTTAGGCGTACGTAGACATACTAGCAGCTCCGTTTCGTCACATCGACAGAGTGTAGCGACTGCAGCTCATATCCTCTCTGGGGGAACCATAAAACATATCTGAAGTGTGACCTGGAGATTGCAGCATGTTTGCCTACTTATGAGGTCTTTTAACTTCAAGTAACTTACATTGTCCTTAATCCTATATCACAGTTTGGTTCCCGAGTAAAACCAATGAGCCTCATGGGTGTCACTCGACGTGATGCATGCGTCACTAGAAATTAAACCATCTGAAAGTAAAGTCGATTTCTAGAAACACATCCGTCACTTCTGTTGATCCAAGTCAGAAAGCGCCAAGACGAGCATGAGGCAACACGTTTTTCTTTACCAAAGGCAGGGCCGCCAACGTGTTAAATCCGGCACAATCTGGAAAGTATTCGGAAGAAAGCCTGTCAAGACCGAGCAAAACTCCGGAGATAGCAGCGAGCGCTCGGATTCTCTCAGGGAGCAATTAGCTTATGCGAACTGGGCCGATGAAAGAGCTGATAGAGGAGTGCGGAATAAATGTGAGCTGATACGGAGAAAGGGGCACGGCTGGAAGAGGCGAGGAAGGAAGATCGCAAGTGGCTTAATGAGGAGCGGGCGGGCGACGAAGCGGTTAAGAACTCAACGGGGTGCTCTGGACTAACAAGCCCCCTCGAAACCTCTTGAAAGACACTGCTTCGCGTTGCGAACTTTTACGAAGGTCCGTTGTCGTCTTTTGGAAATTCGTTTCTGGGAGGTTAGAAGCATGAAATGTATGATTCGGAGAGGGAATATTTATTTATAAGAGGGATTAAATTAAATTTTCATTCGTCAGGAAGAAATGTTAACTCCCGAATGCGTTTACACTGGGAGGATAAAACTGTGTATTTTAAAACGTGATTAAAGTGCGACTTTATTCACACTTTTTACTACTTTAAAATGTATCTTCATTTCTCTCTGTATATGACACAGGGTTATATGCTATATTCTGTGCTATATTCACTCGGGAGAATTATGTCCCTCGCGCTGTCACGGTCGGGACTCAACTGTTTTCCCTCGTGAATAAAGCTCTACATGTTAAGTAAATAGCTACTAAGCCAGTTATTATACAGCAAGGGATTAAAATAAAGTTTTATTCGTCAGAAATTAATGTTAACTCTTGAATGCGTTTACACTGACAGGATAAAATTGTTTTGACGTTATGTTGTATACAAGATTTAATTTTTTCACTCAGTATTTCTAACTGTGGTAAAGATCTCGTTGAAAACAGAAATTCTCTTGTATTTTTTTAGTAACATAGTTAAAAAACGCAATACCAATGATATCGTAGGGAAGTTCTAACAATGTTTTTGCTTGAGTGCCAACCATGCCATAATCTCTCCAAACTCTCATTCCTTAGGCAATGGTTAGAACCAGAGTTTTAGAACCATATGCTCACCCTGAAATAATGGCAGGTGAAGATTTCATGATTTTGAGAATTTTTTAGGCAACTGAAGAACTCAATCAATATTTTGCACTTTTCCAATAGATTGGACTGTTTTGATATACAGACATTAAATACAGCTTACATCAAATGTTTCCTAAAAATGAATGGTGGTCCACTCCCGTCAGCTACTGAAATTAGCATGGAAAATGTGTTGTTTGATTTATTGCTCATTTGTGACACCTTCGCCGCTTTCGCGAAGACTCGAACCCAGTGCGGCTCCAATCTGTTGCAAGTGACCTATACCACAACTAGCCGTTGGTGAAATCTTGGAATCAACCGCTGGCAACGGGCCTGGCGACCGCAGCAAACAAACATGGGACGGCTGCAATCAAGCGGAAAGTGTCAATTGAGGAGAAAGGCGGTGGCGAAAGAAACCTGTTCGCAGATCACGCTTTTTAACCTATTATGCGTGGCTGTTTACGTGATGTGATCGGCACACCTCAGTGCTACAGAACGCGAAGAAATACTCTGGGGAGTGGGGTGGAGAGCTGGGCGGGGCGGGAGCGCGGCGGGGAGCGGGGGCAGGGAGCGGGGCGGGGCGGGGAGCGGGCAGTGAGTGGGGCGGGGAGTGGGGTAGGGAGCGGGGGGAGCGGGGCGGGGGGCAGGGGGAGCGGGGAGCGGGGAGCGGGCCGGGGAGCGGGGGGGAGCGGGCCGGGAGCGGGTCGGGGAGCGGTCGGGGAGCGGGTCGGAGAGCGGGCCGGGAGCGGGCCGGGAGCGGGTCGGGCCGGGGAGCGGGTCGGGGAGCGGTCGGGGAGCGGGTCGGGAGCGGCGGGTCGGGGGGGAGCGGGTCGGGGAGCGGGTCGGGGAGCGGGTCGGGAGCGGGCGGGAGCGGGCGGGGAGCGGGGAGGGGAGCGGGGCGGGGAGCGGGGCGGGGAGCGGGGCGGGGAGCGGGGCGGGGAGCGGGGCGGGGCGGGGAGCGGGGCAGGGAGCGGGGCGGGGCGGGGAGCGGGGCGGGGAGCGGGGCGGGGAGAGGGGCGGGGAGCGGAGCGGGGAAAGTGGTGGGCAGGAGTGGGAGCGAAATAGGAAAATTAACACCCAAGTCTCTGAGTTAAGACGAGCGAGTGGCCAACAGGAAAACGTGCACAGTTCGTAGAGTGAATTGTGTGATAGGGCTTTCGCAGAAGTGGAAAATAAATGGCTACGTCAATGCAAGTGATTGAATCAATTTTTTAAAAATTAAGTCTGATTTGGATAATCAAAATGTGCGCTATTGAACATTCAATATTTTTTGCTAAAGCTTTTTTATGTTTGAGAACTGGCAATTGAATAAGGAATAGAACAAAGAAAGGAATAGAATAGAATTGGCAGGTTAAAACAGTCATCAAGTATTATAGTTTCTCATAGCCAGTTCTGACGGAGAGCAAACGCATTTACCAAGGACGTAGGAAACATAGTCGGTGTGCAAAGCAAATGTCATTTGCTTATTCGTAACTGTACCATTTCAACCATAAATTTGATACCAAAAACATTGAAATTAAGATATGGCATGATCAACTTAAGAGTGGCAAGGATAATTCTAGAGAAGCGCTGTTCTCTTTCCAGTTATGCATACCGTGTATGCATTTCAACTGCCCCAACCACATTAAATAAGTTACAAATACTTCAAAACAAAATCTTAAGAAAAATAGTAAATGCCCCCTGGTTTGTCAGCAATAAGACACTGCACAATGATCTTGCAATAGAACCGATTACTTCTTTTATTACGAAAGTGGCACGTAATTTCTTCAATAATTTAAATCATGTACAAGGAGCAGTCCCTTACAAAATAGAAACTGATCAATCCCCACTCTCCCGCCTAAGAAACAGACTCCCAATTCACATTTTCCTTCAATACCTCTCCAACATTAGATAAGATAAGAACATTTCTTGCATTTACCTGCGTCTCCCATCGTCTTTCCTCTTAACCCTGTCATCGCTCTCTAACAAAATTTCCTCATAGTAACCTTGGTTGAAGGTCCCTTTCCAGTGAATTTAGTTTGTTCATTGTTCTTTTATTCTACCTACCCCCACTTTTCCTCTCCCGCCGTGACATTTACCAAAAACTCTACATTCTATTCAAGCGTCTTCAAATGTGAATTGACGATGATACATATATTGAGCATCTACTTGAAATAAAGTTGCTTTTAGAATCGTTAAGTTACCTTTTTTGTGCATTTGTAAAAAGATTTTTCTTACTTTTCATTTGCAGGAATCCCTTATAGGTTTAGAGGATTTCAGTCTTAAAAAAAAGTTTGGCACGTCCGTCAATTATTATTTCACAAATTTTTTTGCTAGTCATACCCTCCGTTAAGGATTAAGAACTTTTTCCGCAGTCTTGTAGCTTTTCTTAAAAATTGAACTTCACAGAGTATAGATTTGCTGAGATTATGGTTATGCGCAAACAGAACGTTTGCAAGCCTGTAAATAGTCACGAAGCGCAAGTCGCAAGTTTCCGTGCCATTCCCGCGTCGGGCTTGCCATTGTAATCTTTCCCACCTCACAGGACCATCGCAGCAGAAATACATACGCAGCATAAAATTTCATACAAATACCACAACTGCTTTACGGATGTGAATCATGGACAATAAGAAAAGAAGATAAAATAAAGATACAAGCCTCTGAAATTAAATTCCTTCGGAGAGTAAAACGCTGCACCCTCATGGAAAATGAAGATATAAGACAAGAACGTAACATATTTTCTATCAATGAAAAAATAAATGAATACAGGTCACGGTGGGTACAGCACTTAGGAAGAATGCCTCACGAAAGGATCCCCCGAGTTGCCTTTCTGTACAGACCAAGTGGAAAGAGACATAGGCCGTCCACGAGTGGCATGGTGTTATGAAGCCGGAACAGAGATTCTCCCTAATCCATGGAAAGAAGAAGAAGAAGAAGAAGAAGAAGAAGAAGAAGAAGTTGGAGGTGGAGAAGGAGAAGGAGAAGGAGAAGGAGAAGGAAAAGGAGAAGAAGAAGGAGAAGAAGAAGAAGAAGAAGAAGAAGAAGAAAAAGAAGAAGAAATTCTACCACTGCTATCGGTGGGTACAAGAGGCGTGTTCGCGTGGGGCTAGGATGGCTAATTCCCGACAAAATAATAATAATAATAATAATAATAATAATAATAATAATAATAATAATAATAATAATAATAATAATAATAATAATATGTGGAGTGCAATATATTTTATAAATTAAATTTATATAAAATTATATTAAACTTATATAAATTTATTTTAAAAAATTAAATTTATATAATTTTATATTTTAATTGAAACCATTCAAACCAAATAACCGATACCGCGACATTGCCTTTTTTAACGAATTAGTGGAATTTATCACTCAACCGACTACCTGAACCTGCAGCACCACGAGTGGAGTGTGGCTGACACGTGCATTGTATAACAGCGTGGAGTGGCGCAGAGGAAGCGCCGCGAAGCCCGCCGCTCAGCGCGACAGTTCCGGGAACCCACTTCCACTCGGCGGCGGCGTCCACACTCTTACGTCACAGACCGCCTCCTCCGCCGCCCCCACCGCCACCGGCTCAGGCGCAGCGCGGTTCCCGCCGCTCACCGCTCGCTGCTCGCCGTCCGCCTCGGCCCGGCCCGGCCCGGCCCGGCTACACCCGTTATCGCATACCACCGCCCCGTCGCACTCACCAAAAAAAGGAGCCGGCGGAAATCAAGGAACGTCCCATTCAGAATTCCCTAACACTTCACGCGCTGGGAAAGTCAACGCGGCGCGGCCCGCTGCGACGGCTCAGGACAACTCATGTAAATGTGCAGAGTCCCTGACGGAGGTCGACTGATTAATTGATGATTGTTAGTGACTCGGGGCGCGTCCACTACGAAGGTCATTAGTCCCTTACGAATTGTGCATTTTTTCATCGGGAGGTGGCGGTGATTATCCCCTAGTGGATGGCAAGATCCGACGCCGACTACCATCGACTAGCGGGATTTTCACTAACTAGGTATCTTCCACCAGTGGGGCTCCGCCCCAGCCGGGACACGTAAGTTCCCGACCGGTCTCCCGGCATGTGTGGTAGTGTAGTGTGCATGTTAGTGTGTGTGTGTGTGTAAGGGGTGAGGATAGAAGAAGAAAAGATAGCGCGCGGTCCGTGGCCCGTTTGTTAGGGTACTGCTCCAGCATTCGCCCGGTGTTGATCGGAGAAACCACGGAAAACTTCCGATCAGAGCAGCCGGCTCCTCCAGACAGCGACTGAATTCGACCTAGCTGAAAAGCTAGTGTTGAAAATCCTGCCAACGTGGGAAATCGAATTTAGGACCTCCCGTCAGAGGCACTGCATTAACATCAGTTGATGAACTGAGACACCGCTCTCGGTCTCTGACGGAGGTCCTAGGGTGCGAGTCCCGACGGTGACAGGGTTTTCTGTAATAGCTACATGGCTGGGTGGAATTCATTCGCTGTCTGGAGGAGAATTCTAGCGGCCGGCTGCTCTGATCGATAGTTTTCCGTGGTTTCTCCGATCAACACCAGGCGAATGCCGGAGCAGTACCCTAACTAACGGGCCACGGACCGCGCATGATCTTTCCTTCCTCTTCCTTGTCCTATCCTTACCCCTTACACACAGACTTATACTATCATGCACTACCCTACCACACAGTCCGGGAGCCCAGTCGGGCGCTTAGAACTTGTCCTGGCTGGTGTGGAGTCTCGTGAGTGATATCTGGAGGAGGAAAACCCACGCAAGCAAACGTAAAGGTCGCCGCCGAACCTCACGCTCCAGTGCCACATTGTGGGATTTCGTAACATGCACTTAACTTACGGAACTAATGACCATAGCAGTGAACGCACTTGGAGACAAAATAATCAATCAATCAAAACGAGGCGTGAAGTGTGCGGTGGTGTAATGTATATTTGAAGGTCTAGGGATAACTACCGAATTTATTCAAGTCAGTGAAATTGAGCGGGGCATTATAAGAAGTAACTGGGTATCCCCTAAATTTTTAATTCAAACCAATTTTTATTGAGTTTTGTACATGGTACACGCGCTGGATAAAAAATTGTAGTTATTTCGCAACTGTTCATGAATTCCATAATACAATCTGAAAATGAATTTACGGAACATTTCATCACGAAGAAAAATAACCACACCCAATACTAAATTAAATATCATAGGCTGCGTGATGTAATGCCATTTTCTAAATATTGGAATAATTAGTGATTTAGAAAAGTGGACTGATTTCCCAAGTTTTAAATATAATTTTGACTTTTTTATACCATTAATTGATCTTGCACTAGGATATAGAAGTCGATATGCTTCTTATTAGCTTGGAATTGGTCAGGTTTTTCTTTCTGATTTTTTCATCAGAATAATGAATATTTGTTTTTGAGTTGTCAAAAGAGTTACTTATTTTGCGTCAGCCAAAAAGTCCTCGAAGACGAGCGAGCCGTTTCCTTTCCTCGCAGTGTTAGTAAACAAACCTACTCAGGCGTTCGTGGCCATCAAAATAAATGTGTTACTGCTGCGAGCTTCCCTGGAACCCATCAAGCAGACCACGTGGGCCAGTGTCGGTGCTAGACATGGGCAGACCGGGCAACCGCCCAGAGCCCCACAAGTCAAGTGGCTCCGATCATGGGACTAGTATACGGACTTCAAATAGTGTAGGAGTATGTCATACCATCTGAATTGGTGAGCGTTAAGGCAACACCTTATGACAAGAGCTGAACCACGATGATTGGGAGGTTGCATATTCGATTGCTGCCAAGTACTGGAAAATTGCGCAATGAGTTTTGGCGCCTATCGGATTTGAATTCCTAGACCGCACCGCCTGCTCTAATCAGTCGTTTCCATAATCCCTTCCAGGCGAATGTTTCAGCAACGCATTAGAATGTGGGCCACGAAACACGCACTATCATTTCGTCCGTATCCTTCCCGTGAACATCGCCGTTCAAATATCTCCCCGGTCTGGACGTGGGGGGTACGTCCCGTACCACGAAAATATCGCAAGGAAAAATAATTTGGATTGATAACTTAAGAAGAAGGTACATTTCAGGAGGTAAAATAAGGTTTACCACAATATAACTATTTCATTTAATATATTATAAAATCATATCCAAACTAGTTTCGGGGAGAATTTAATATACTACTTACATTAAATACACCCGATGCATTGTGATCAAGACTATTTCACCTATTCAACTTACAAGAATATATTCTACAAGAACTGGGCTGAAACTACGAAATTATTTGGTAATATTGTATTTAGAAAGCAGTTATTCTTTGTTGCCTTTTACGGAAGAATTCGTGCAAGTGTTCGTGAACTCTCATTCCGCTAAAGGGAGAGGAACAGAGGGACGGGGTATTTTGAAGGCAGTACTATAAAATCAAGTAGAGCGCTCGTGTTTCTCAGCAAATAGTTTCTATTACACGGGAGTCAAAACGTAGAGATAACAAATGAATCGCTTGGAACAGAAACGCCTCATGTCCGCTTTCCACGATTTTTCAGAAGGAAAAAACCGGATTAATTTACATCTGATTCTGCACCGAACGAAACCTTAGCCAGTAATTACAACCTCAGTTCGAGCTGGACATGAGGGATTTTTATACCAGGCGATAAATCTTTGGCCCGGTGAATAAGCTGATAAGTCATAAACACTTAATTTTACAGGAGAGTAAAAAACAACTTTTAACTGAATTAAATCAGGGATTAATGATACTCAAACGAAGGTAATATTAAAACGCAACTATTTGTGTGTAGGTTTTGTTTCAATATCATTGATCTCTGTTTTACAGCATTAGTTTAAAGTTGTTTCTTGCTCCCATGTAAAAGTAAGCTTTTCTGACTTATCAGCTTATTCACCGGGGTCAAAGAAATTCTATTGAGTGATCATCATATCTCCAAATCTGTAAAACGAAATGACATGAGAGGTTCCTGCAGCAAACAATTCAAATGTCTACAACGCTCGTTGCTGCCTTTTATTCACAATTCAACTACGTGCGGTAAAGGACACGGGGTTTGGATTCCGTAGCCGAAGAAAACGTACGCGCATATTAGACGTTTCCCCCCGCATGTGGCGTAACCGCGCTCCACCCACGCGATAAACCTAATCCGCATGCAAACACGCCTTTCACTCGGCGGTTGATCCATCCGCCCGCGCCGTGAAGTTCCCAGCGGTGGCAACTCTGGGAGTCCTGGGAGCGAGTCGCCGAGGGCGGAGGCGGCGAGCGCGGGGGCAAACACTGCGAACGACCTTGGGCCCCTCCCCTCCCCACCCGCAGTTGGCAACGGGCGTGTTTTCCCACCAGGGGACGAGGGGCGGTGGATTGCGTCGGCGATGACGACGGGAGCTTTTCGGCAGCGGTGGTGGTGGAGGTGGTAAATGATGGAGGTAGCGGAGATAGCAGAGAGGGCTGTTGAAGGAACGACGGTGATGTGGTGAGATGGTAATGGTGACAGTGGCAATGATAGTCGCGGTAAGGCGGTGATAGTCATGTGATGACAGCGGCGGTGACAGCGGCGGTGACAGCGGGAGTGACAGCGGGAGTGACAGTGGGGGTGAGAGCGGCGGTGACAGCGGCGGTGACAGCGGCGGTGACAGCGGCGGTGACAGCGGCGGTGACAGCGGCGGTGACAGCGGCGGTGACAGCGGCGGTGACAGCGGCGGTGACAGCGGCGGTGACAGCGGGAGTGACAGCGGGAGTGACAGTGGGGGTGAGAGCGGCGGTGACAGCGGCGGTGACAGCGGCGGTGACAGCGGCGGTGACAGCGGCGGTGACAGCGGCGGTGACAGCGGCGGTGACAGCGGCGGTGACAGCGGCGGTGACAGCGGCGGTGACAGCAGTGGCGATAGGGCTTGTGAGAGAGGTATTTGTGGCAGTGGTAGTACTAGTAGTAGTGGAAGAGGTAGTTGAAGAGGTGATGGTGATGGTAGAGGAGGTAGTGGCTTAACCCTTGGTGATGTTGGAGGTGTCGGAGGCGAAGGGGTGGGTGAAGATGTAGAAATGAAAATTGCGCGGAGGTATCGGAAGGGCGGGGTTCAATCCAGTGACGGTGGAGTAGGAATGACGGCGAAGAGTCTATCCGGGGGTATGTTGTTGTAGTGGCGTAGAAGTATCTTAGTGAGGAGGGATGGTGGAATGACGGAGAGGAGGTGTAGTGGAGACATTAATGTGAGGGTGTGGAGGTGTGGCAAGGATAGCAGAGTGGCGGTCAGTGAATATGTTGGTATGGTGGGGTGTGAATATGGAAGTTCAGTAGGGTGCACTGGCGGATCCAGAAGGTGGCATGGGGGCCATGGCATCCCCAAAAGGCCTAGTTTTCGTTTACCTTTATTTGGCCAAATTGATTTAAATATTTATTTTTGCTCCAATTATGTTATTATTTAAATAATATTGTTTGTCACGTTTACAGTACATAAATAATATAACAAATATGTTTATGACAAAAATTTACGATTTAGCCCCCTCCCCCCAAAATGATCGGCTGGATCCGCCCCTGTTGGGGTGGCGGTGAGTGAAAATGAAGGTAGGATGGGGTGGCGGTGTGAGAATACGACGGTACGGTTCGGTGGCGGTGTGTGAATATGGCAGCGGCGGCGGTGTGTGAATATGGTAGTATGATCGGGTGTCGGTGTGTGAATATGGTAGTTGGCGGTTGGTGAGAACAAGGGTGTGACTGTGACGGAGCAGCAGGGCGGCAGGGAAGGTACGGGCGGGGGCGATGGCGGTGCCGCCGGCAGCGAGCACGAAGGGAGAATGTTCTCTTAGCTGGGTCGAGGCTCCTCTGAAGCTCTCTTGAGCGCGGCGCCGACATGCAAAGCCGCGCGGTGTTGGGGCCAGGGTCGCGAAAGGCGCTGTCGCTCTCGCGCAGTGGGCCGAAACACAAGAGATTGTTTTCAGGTAGGGAAAGTATGCTTATTCGGCCTTATGGTTTCAGATACGATTCAATTGTTTAACACACGACAAACGCTATTTTTGATATTATATAGCTTATATATTATGTAGCTTTCTGGGAGGCGATGACGGGTTCTATTCGTAGCTGGGACAAAAATGAAGCTGTAGCTTTCTGATGCAAATAGCTTCAGAGCCTATAGCTGTGTAACGAAAGAGAGCTAGAAACGGTGATGGAAATACGTAATGCTCGCCACATGCCTCCCTTATCTCCAGACATGGGCAATTAATAAAAACACGGCACTGGCCCGGGAAAACTTCTAGCTGGCAAAAATCAGATAAATATATTATTATTATTATTATAATTATTATTATTATTATTATTATTATTGTTATTGTTATTGTTATTGCTATTGTTATTATTGTCATTATTATTATTATTATTATTATTATTATTATTATTATTATTATTATTATTATTATTATTAATATTATTATTATTTGCAAGTTAACTAAGCCCAACTTTTTTTAAAGGCACATCGTTTCGAATCGCCACCAATCACAAAGCGCATTCATCATGCGATTCAATTAAGCTTCGGTCGTTTGTTGGGAGCAGCGAGCGCCGCCGCTGTCGCCTTTCTCTTTCGCAGGCCGGAAGCGGCGGCTGTGCAGCGTGCCCCCGGCGCGACGTCACGCGACCCCCGCCGGCGGAGCCCTCAACGCGCGAACAGGCGCCGAACGCCAGCGCTCTCCGACGAAATACTCTCCTGGCGAGAGAATGCGGGGCATTTTGACCCACAATTCGTAGGTTTTCTTTATAATTCTGAAGTTAATATTAGATAGATATAGAGTCTTAGTAGTGTAGCGTCGCGGGGTCCGGCGCCGCCGCGCCGGGCCGCTTCGGGGAAACTCGCGCTAAGCCGGATGTGGATGGGGGTGGAGGGCGGCGGCGCCACGCCGCGCCGGTTGGAAAAGCCCTTAGGAATCCCGGCTGGAATTTCCTTGGAAAGGACGCGCGCGGAGGCGAGTTTAAGAGATGTCGGTTGCAGCCTGGAAAGGCTGGCCAGCGAGCCGTATGACGCCCGCTGCTTGTAGGGTGGGGGCGAGCCGTCGGATATTTAAGGCCGCGCCGACAGGCGCCTCGCGGGATACGCTGGGTGTCGAAAGACGAGAGGTATCTCCAGTGATCGTCGCACGTGATCTTCGGGTCGAAGATCGGTTTGGCGACAAGCCATGTAACTGGTGTAGTTACGGGACTCTATGTCCGACAGCTTCGCACCTCGCGTTGCTTTTTGCTGCTTCCGAAGCAGTGGTTCTGGGCGAGGCCTAGGGGACGGTCGCGGGGTTTCGCGGCTAAGAGAACTGAAAGGTTGCCAAGGGGTTAGATTTTTGTATTATAATCTTTGTACATTAATTGTAAATATTCTGTAAATATATTGTATATATCAATCAGAACAGTCGTCTGTGGTTTTCATCCTAGTACGTCACAGTAGCCTAGCGTATTTTCATGACCTACAACATTGCCAAAAATGATCAATAAAATGATTGTCTAACCTCTTGAATAGCAGTTACAACAACTCTGCTGTCAAATTTCGTTTCAGTACTTCATCTATTAAAGTTAAAGTACATAATTGAAAGATGTTGCAAATATCGTTGTTCGAAATTAATCTCAGGGTGAGAGTTTACTTTTATCGTAGGAATTAATGGAGTTCATTAATCTTATAGCAAATAACGCTTTAAACAGCTATAAATTGTTACAACCATTTATTTAAGACGAAATCACTATTCTGTCTTGAAATAGTGTTACGACTTGAATATAATCTTGAAAGTGAGGTCCGTTTTTCAAGAGCAGTCGTTTATAACATGTCCTAAAAACAGGAATCGAAGTTCAAAGGATCTCGCAAGGTTTACGTAGATTTCAGTAGCGAAGGCAACAAGACTAAACGTACCCGCTTTTCCACGAACAATAAAAACAATCGTGCTTCACTCCTCCCAAGAGATTCAGACGTAATGGTTGACAAATTGTTCATACAACCTTGCTTCTCCAGCCAAGGACCCAGCAAGCAATTCTCCTCGAACGTATCCTTTCGTCAGACCTTCTGCTAATCGCTCTCCACAAAATCCATATTTCTTGCATTGAGCGTCAGATAATGGACGTTTTGAGATCGCAAATTGAGCGTTCGTGAAGCACCCGAGGCTAATGCCGGTGTCAGGTGAAGAGTGTCTCCCTCCACAATGGGACGCCCCGCGTCAATCGCTGTTATGAAGCTCGGCTTAAGCCACGGTGCCGTTAGGAAGGACAGAGAGGAGCCGGAGGTGTGCGAGGCCAGACGACCAGAAAATGAAAGCGGTAATGCAGCCCCTCTGCCGCGCTTCTTCCGCGTATTCCTTATGCAACGAGACGGGTGAGATACTGTTTTTAGCTTTTCTTTGCCTCGCCATTCGATACTTTTTCCAAACCTTGCCCACGGTTTTACAAACGCTCTCGACTGCTCCCAGTACTATTTTATTCGTTATTCCATGCATTTCACTTAGTGTCTGCTCTATCCGCAGCTAAGTGTCAAGTTGACGCGCGCGCGGAAGACGCGCGCTCTACATTGAAATGAATTAAACTGAAATGAATTGAAATGAAATTAATTGAATTGAAATTAATTGAATTGAAATTAATTGAATTGAAATTAATTGAATTGAAATTAATTGAATTGAAATTAATTGAATTGAAATTAATTGAATTGAAATTAATTGAATTGAAATTAATTGAATTGAAATTAATTGAATTAAATAAATAAATTGAATTGAATTGAATTGACGATTTATTTTACGTGGTGAGACTTAAGCCATGAGGCCTACTCTTCCGTCTGACCACACAAATTTCGCTACACTTCTTTCACGAACTAGGGGAGAAAGAAGGTATTATTTGTGGGAACGAAACAGGCAATTTGAATTTAGCTCAGAAGCTTCATTTAGGCTTAGAACATTTAACATGCTGTAAATCTACTAACATGGGACAGCCGACTTTACTTCCTCTCCGAAGGAAGTCGTCCGAAGGATTTTTTCGCCCTTAAAAATCCACGGCATCGATTAGGTTTGAACTTGGGTATAACAGTCCGATACGCTAATCATTACACCATCGACGACAGAAACATTGAAATATACAGTCCAGCGTAACATTCGCTTCACCAAACAGCAAGCCGGCGGAGCGAGTTTGGGCCAGCAACGGCGACGCCTACATGACGGGCGGCCTGGCGCCCGGAAATGCAGATTACATTTGAACTGCACTTGAATGCGTAAAAGTTATTGTTGTGGATCCCGTTACGCCGACTACGCAAGTTTTATTCTCTTGGAATTGTTAGTGACTAGACTCAGAACTTTTACATCTACTGGTAAAACAGCAAACGGCTACGGACTTGGTATTTTCTCTTCTGGCGAGTGGTCTACACCGGTATTGTTTACTTTACGATTTGGATTGTGACATTTTTGTAAAGCTGAGATCTCAGTAAACTGTCATTATTGGTACTCCTACTTTTCTTCATTTGGTCTTCCTACTTTTTTCATACATTTCACTGTCTGTAGAAAAAAGTTACTAAGCTAAAGAATTGTAATTTTTTGTCAAGTGAAGAAATATATAGAAAATACTTTTTTGCTACACAGATAGTTAATAAAACACAACATAACATATTATACTATAATACTTTCTTCTTGTAAACCGCTGCGCTCAGGCTAAAACCTTTCTCCTGAAAATTACAATTTTTGAGATGTGTATCTTTAATTTTCAATCCACAGTATGACTAATTACAACATTGTCAATCACAATGACTCAAATCCACATTCAAAAACTCGTAATATCGAAATTGCACTATCGCTAAACTGAGCTCTAATGAAATAATTTATGAAATGGAACAATAGAGGAATGAAAGACGGAAGAGATGGGAGACCCCACAGAAAACACCCTGACAACCAGCTTTTTCCACATCAAATTCCACTAGATCAGACCGAGATTTCAACCCCATGCTTCGAGGTAGAATTCTACAGATGAGATACTTCGGCCATATCTGGAATTGATAAATGAGTTTAAGGACATCTGATAATGTTTAATGATGGAGTAATTATAGAGCCACATGAGCAATGGGAGTACTCTGAGATCCCCTTTTGTTCATCATGGATTCCACGCGAACCGAACGGCATCTGAATCCCGATTCCCAGAGATGGAAAGTTAGTGTTTAGGCCACTACACCACCGGGCACACACTGAACAATGAAATAATATACTGATGTACTATTTGTGCACTCCTCCATAGTATTTATTATGATCCCCAATCTCTACCCTTTTAGACCTTTGGAGAGATTAATAAAACTGATGGATGGGTGATAGTGATGAGAGAGAGAATAATGGTTGAGGAGAAAAGGGAGCCCCCTCCCCAGAGAAAACCTTCAGTGAACTTGTTTTCTTCAACACAAATTCCACTTCGATCGACTGGAATTCGAATCACGGACCGGGGGAGATGTCTCAGTGGATCAACTGATGTCACTGCAGTCTCTCTGACAGGAAGGTCCTAGGTTCGAGTCCCGACGGTGGCAGGATTTTCTGTAATAGCTTGTCAGCTAGGTTGAATGCAGTAGCGGTCTGAAGGAGAATTATAGCGGCCGGCTGCTCTGAACGGTAGATTTCCGTGGTTTCTCCGATCAACACCAGGCGAATGCCGGAGCAGTACCCTAGCAAACGGGCCACGGACCGCGCGCGATCTTTCCTTCCTCTGCCTTGTCCTATCCTCTCCCCTTACACACACACACTAACATGCACTACACTACCACATATTCCGGGAGACCGGTCGGGAGCTTAGGATTTGTCGCGGCTGGGACGGTGCCCAGCTGGTGGGAGATACCTGGTTGGAGAAAACCCCGCTAATCTACGGTAGGTTGGCGCCGGATCACCTCCCGAGCAAAAACATGCACTACACATACGTGTCTAATGACCATAGTAATTGACGCGCCTGGAATCACTAATAATCAATCAATCGAATCACGGTGCCAGCGGTGAAAGATCCGTCCACTGCACGACGGTCACCACTGTTAATCTCCTTGTATTGATCAATCTAAATGGTTTAGGCCAATTTCTCCAAAAATGTTCGGTGGAACATTCGTGTAAGCCGTACAAGAGATTTGTGTAAGTGTACTGTGGTGGTTCTATCACTCTTCACATTGCAGTTGTCTGTAAGAAACAACTAATATATGTGTTTACAGTGGCGGATCCCAGGAAGGGGGGCAGGTAGCCTTGCCCCCCACCAAGACCAACATCAACCGAATTTGTTCAAAGTAATTACCTCTTAGACATCTCATCACATCCAAAGCAGTATTCAAATTGCAAATATTCTTGTACATTTTTTATTTAATTGTAACAATTTTTAAAAAAATACGATTTCAAAAATATTTATGGATTTCTCAATTGAAATTGCCCCGAAATAATTTATGGATTTGCGATGAGATGAGGGATTTTCGTATCATATTCTTTTATTTTTATAAAAACTAAATAAAAAAACAAATACGTGGAACTAGAACACACGACAGGAGATGAAATTTATTGCGGCACTCTAAATACGCACAATGGGATACACGAGTTTGCATTGAGACATTGCAAGCGCCTAGTTGCAACTCGACAAGGAAAATTTCATTCGGCATTTCTGAATTGAATTCTCAGGGCGTCGAGAGGATTTTCCTTCAACGGTCGCGTGCTTTAAATATATGGTGACGAAACTGCCAACTTGTGCACTTCTCACGTATTTGTTAGTTTTTTAAAAGTTCAGTCCGTAAATATATTGTATAAACAGAAATAGTACCGCATTGCTGACTGATATCATGTATAAAGAAAATTACAAGAAATTCAGAGCGCCACAAACGCAAAGTTTGGTTTTACAGTATGTTAAAACGAGGTATTACAGTGGCAAGGTGAAATTGTGACAAGTCGCAAAGGATGAGAATAATCAGGTGAATGGGTTTCCTGTCAAGTCCCGTTGCTCCAGGTATTGACGTTGCGGTATTTGAAACGCAATTTTCCAAGAATTCCACACCATACTGGTCGCATTGTCCTCCATTTGAGGCGCGACAGAAGTGGTAAGATATGTGAGCAAGACGCCGAATGACATTTAATGTGTTTGCCCTATTTGAAATAATTGTACATAATAAAAATACATATAAAGGTCATGTACTGAAAATCGAGATACAGTAAATAATTTTGTAAAACACGTGCGATGTTTTCAAACATTCCTATTAAAATTTGGAAAAAAAGAAACAATAATGATATTTAAATAAACATTAATTTCTTAACAAAATGTAAACAAAAAATGAAAGCTATGCAGACGTTGCTTTCGACTAAATTTTGTGATCTGTCAGATTTCTAGTTCATTCGTTCTCAATTTTTGAAATTGTTAAATAATCTGCGTTTTCTCATCACAAAAAAGGTTATCTTAATGTTGTGCTGGCACATTCAAAAAGCTGTGCTACTTGAAGTATCTGAAATCATTAAAAATAATTGACATGTAGTAAATGAATGAATCATTGTCTAGATCCAGAGAAAGAATATATCAGTGTTATTCAGGAAACATTAAAACCATAGTGTGTTTACTGAAATAATTCAACACTAGTAACGTGCGCCAACATAAATTCTCTGCATTCGGATTGTTCGTTGAACGAGCAAAAGAAGATATAAGACATTATGAAAATTAGTGTAATGGAAACCGACAAGTGTGATAAATTGCGACAATAGAAACAGAACGAAAATACAAAAAGGAATAAGATATAAGATTCCAGAGATCAGTTGGATATCCATTTTCCAACCAGCGAATGGAATTTTGATCATGGAACACAAAGAAATTTAGAAAACCAAAATGACAATTTAATTCAGGATTGTTGTATAAACTATTTTTCACGAAACAGTGAATGCGATTGACTGTTCATCGGGAGTTGGTGAATTAAATTCTAACGAGAACAGATTCACATAATACTAAAGCATAAGCGAAATTGAAAAATTAATTCTTCACAGTTAATATCCTGAAAGAGAAAGTAATGCTTTGCTGAATCACCGTCACAGGTAAGTGTCGACATACCTGTCAGCATTTTTTAAGTGAAAAGTGTGAAATTTTTCTGTTTATGTGAAAGCAACACAGTTTTCCATTATACTTAAGCAGAACTTCTAATGTCGAGGAGAAAATTGTCCAAAGGTATTGAAGCGAGTATTAATAAAAACGAATGCAAATTTTTCGACAATAACACAGAAATAATACACTTGATTTGGAAAATAACATACGCAAATGGTGTTTAAAACAAGTCATTACAAAGTGAAATCATAGATGGCAGTTTCACAAGTAAAATATTATATAAGATTATATAGTGTTATCTAGGAAGTACAAGCACGATATGTGTTTGGCTACATTCAAAATTAGCTTTAAAGAAATGTGTATTTGGACATGGGATGGCATATTCCTGTCAATTTCGCCAACTATTGTTCTTTATTCCTTGTAACGGCGTTACAGTAAAAAATGATGTTACTAGTAGAGTAAAGATGACAACAATATTCCAAGTAATGGACTTTTTATTCGAATGTACCGGTGTTCTGATATCGAAAATCTGACTCAATGTACTGCAACGTATCGAGAACATTCATCAATTTAACAAAAAAAAATGAAGAAACTCGAAGATTCCAATACTATGATATTTTACATTTCTGCTTCCCAGCAGATAATGATTCCAGACGATTGAGAAATGCAGTCAAGAAATACTAACTCCTGTAAGCGTTGCGGTCTTAAGACCATGTAAAATAACAGAATGCATACGGAACACGAAACCCATAAACACACGATTTTAAATTCTTCAGATTCAAATATGTCAATTTTTTAAAGATTAATGTTTGCGTTGGCATAGAGTTCATATTACAGCAGTTTCTTTAGAAAAATATACGATTTGAAAGCTCCAGGTTTTTGTTGGTTGGTTAGTTAGTGATTGCGGGCGCGTCAACAGCTTAGGTAATTAGTCTCGTAAGTTTAGTGCATTTTTTCCTCGGGAGATGGCGGTGATCTTCCCCCGCTGGATGGTGAGATCCGGCGCCAACCCACCGTCTGTTAACGGGGATTCCCCCTATCCAGGACTCTCCCACCAGCGGGGCACCGCCCCAGCCGGGACAAGCTCTAAGCTCCCGACCGGTCTCCCGGAATATGTAGTAGTAGAGTGCATGTTAGTGTAAGTGTGTGTGTGTACGGGGAGAGGATAGGACCAGGAAGAGGAAGGAAAGATCGCGCGCGGTCCGTGGCCTGTTCCTTAGGGTACTGCTCCGGCATTCGCCTCGTGTTGATCGTAGAAACCACGGAAAACTACCGATCAGCGCAGCTGGCTCTAGAATACTCCTCCAGACAGCGACTGAATTCAACATACCTGAAAAGCTAGTGTCGAAAATCCTGCTGCCGTCAGGACTCGAACCTAGGATCTCCCGGTCAGAGGCGCTACAGTGACATCAGTTGATGCACTGAGCTTCCAGGATTTTGTAATATTTAAATTTTGGAGGACTGCTGATTTTCTTTGATTTTATACATCCGTATAATTACTCTTTATTTAATCAGTTCATAACTTCGAGGGATTTTAACTATGTCTAACAATCGAGTTGATGTTGTCTATGTTCAGTAAAAAAAAAAGTATGACCTACATATTTTCTGGAGCCGATCTAGGCTTGTTTACCAATCTTTCCATTGCCGCCCGGAGGAAGACTTCAGTAAGACGATCGCAACGCTGGCAAGCGAGCTCACGACTCGCGGGGTTCCGCGTGGAATCGGTTCGGTTCCACCGGCGATGCCGCAGGCGAGCGGATAAGCCGGCTCCGCTGCAATTAGCGGTTGCACAGCGTTCGCACGAGATGAGTATCGGGCGTGGGAGGTCCCCCCACTCCCACACCACCTCCCCTCCCCTCCCCAACCCACGCCTTGCCTTCCCCGGCGACTCGCTAACAGCCACGCGGCTCCAACTCGCCTGAACTTGGAACTACAGCAGGGGCAACACGTTCTGGAATACTGGAAAACCGAAAAAAAGCAGGGAATTTCTTTACTCTGGAAAAGTCAGGGAGAAATCAGGGGATTTCTAGCAGAATCGGTAGAAGTCACGGAAAATGTTTGAGTCTGTTATACAGGCATCATAGCTAGATTTTGCTGACGTTAGATTTAACTTCATTATTTGGCTGCGTGAATATTCTTAATTAAGTGACTGTTGTTTGGTCAAATGAAGAGACCAATGTGATAATTTGTCGTGACACAATTAAATGAATAGAAGCTTCCAGATCAATTATTGGCAATTATTAAAACACAGGAACACATTTCACGAATGAAACACAAGACAATCAACAAAACAGCTGAATATTTGTTTTATTGACTGTCTACAACTGATGTGGAAGTTTCTTTTCTTTTAAACTGTTCTCAAGTTTAATTGTTTTCAAATATATCATTAGTTGATACAAGAAGATTGACATTTCTCAAAAAACTGACAATGACATGTCGGTTTTATCCTGAGCAAAGCCGTGTGTTTTGCGACAAAAATTAAGTGTTACTCTATATACTGGATCTCTTGTGAAAGATCTTTTTGAAAATTTTAGTAATAAAAGTAGCCTATTTTTCTTCATTTCTTCATCTAACTAAAAATAACATTTTGTCAAAAAAGAAAAGGGGAAAACATATGTATGAAAAAAATATTGTCTGTAGGTACCGGCAGTTACAAGTTCAGTTTAATTGTAAGTTAGGTTACTTCTAGGGTGGCTAACATAAACAAATAACACCAATAAGGTCTAGAATCGACTGTATTCTGTACTTTTTAACTAGCAGATTATCAAACCTAACAGTGTAGGTTTGATTTACCTGTGCATTGTAAATACATAATTATAATAGACAATTCAACATTTTAATTTAAAATAAGATCGCAAGATTTTGTGTGATGCTTCAAATATCTGTTGAAGAAAGCTCAGAAGAACATGGAATTATCAGTTTATCTAAATCATATTAGCAGCATTAACGTTGTTTTTTTTTTTCATACAAGTCACTCGAATTTTTTTTTAAAAAAACTGAATTTTGTTCACAACAAATTTTGTTCGTTATAAATTTTAATTTACTTTCGTAGCTTATGCATTATACGTTAATTCTTTGATCCTCGCATAAAAGTGCAGTATAGATGAACTAGAAACCAAATATAATATTACACAATTACGGTTATTGATACCTAATAAAAAGAATGTTCTTAGGGTCGCAACGTGCTTCCTAACTTTCAAAATTGGAAGTATAAGCTACCAGTAGCAAACATGTTTATACAGAACAGGGATTAATAAATTGTGCAAACAGAATGCAAAAGTCAGAATAAAAAAGGCAGAGTTTATGGATTCTCCAAGGAATCATAAGATTTAAAAAATTCTAATCAAAATAACAATAAATTTGCTGGTAGCAAATCTGTCTTACAATTGTTTCACAGGAAACATTCCGGGTGAGATGGCCCTGGCTAACAAATGGCCGTAATGCACTGCCTCTGAAAGGGAGGTTCTAGGACTTGAGTTCCGACTTTGCCAGAATTTTCGAATTATCGATAGTAAATAGACGAATTCATCCTTTGTCTGGAAGAGAATTGTAGCGACCGGCTGCCCTGATCGATAGTTTTCCGTGTTACCAGGCGAATGCCGAAGCAGTACCCTAATAAACGGGCCGCTAATTACGAAGGATCTTTCATTCCTCTTCCTTAACCTATCCTTACTTACACGCTTACATGTACTATACTACCACACATGCCGGCAGACCAATCAGGAGCTTCGAGCTTGTCCCCGCTGGAGCGGTGCCCCGCTGGTGGGAGATACCTGGTTCGAGAAATCTCCGCGAGCCGACGGTAGATCAGCGCCAATCTCATCGTTCAGAGGAGGAAGTTCACCGCCACCTTTCGCGATAAAAAACCGCACACTTACGGGACTAATGACCTTAGCAGTCGGCAAACCCGGAATCACTAATCAATCAATCAAAACATTGATGGGAAACATCAATAGTTTTGGGGCAATTTTTTATTAACACTTTTCTTTTTTAAACTTTGAACATCAATGTTTACAAACTCAATATTTTGAGCCGATGTTTTATTAACATCGATTTTTTAAAATTTGGAATATTAATTTAGAATAAATTTCGAATATCGACGTTCAGAAACTTTGATGTTCTGGGGCGATGCTTTATTAACATCTATTTTTTTTAAATTTTGAATATTTTTTTGAATAAATTTTGAGTATCGACGTTTAGAAACCTCGATGTTCTGGGTGATGCTTTATTAACATCTATTTTTTTAAATTTTGAATATATTTTTAGAATAAATTTTGAATATCGACGCTTAGAAACCTCTATGTTCTGGAGTGATGCTTTATTAGCATCGATTTTTTAAATTTTGAATATTTTTTTAGAATAAATCTTGAATATCGACGTTTAGAAACATCAATGTTTTGGGGCGATGTTTGTATTAACATCGATTTTTTTTTAATATTGATATTTAGAAGCATAGCTCTTTTATTGAGGCTGTCGCCCCCTTATCCTGCCCGCCGCGCAGTGCAGTGCAGTGCAGTGCAGTGCCTCCCCGCGTGCCGAGCGGTGGGCGTCGTCCTCGCGCGGAATGCGCGCCGGGGCGCTGGCTGCGCGTCGCCCACTCGGGCCGCCGCCACCGCCGTCGCTTGTTTACGGCGTCCTCGCTGGCTGCGCTGCGCGGGGCAGCGCCGGTGCGGCGACAGGTGCGGGGCCCGTTCTCAGCCGGTTCTCTTGCGACAGGCAGCCCCGCCACAGGCCACGCCCCTCCGCCGCCGCGCACGGCGGCCAGCAGCCGCGCGGCCCGCGGGCACAACGCCACCGCGTACTGCGACTTTCCTTACAGTTCAGTTCTGATGTCTCCGGCTCTGTGACGTCATGCCATTTCGCTGTGTCAGTCGCAGAGCGAAGGAGAGGGGGTAGAGTGGGGATACAGAAGGAAAGCGACGGTAGGGAGTGGGGGAAAAGGTGGACACTACTATTGAGTTAAAGACATTGACCTTACCTAATCATTATCCACTGATGAACTATCGCTATTTTCAGTGTCTTCACACTCGATATCCGAGTCCATATTTATAACAATACTGTCTATAATATTTGGCACTGGACCGTCCCACCCCCAGTATTCATTTTCACATTTCATGACATGAGCGCAGTAACCCTTCCAGTCTTCAATACTGACTTTAATGATAGCCCAGTTTGTAAGCTCTAAGAACTTCTTTACTTTCCTTTATAAGTCTCTTAATTTTTGCCCATGCCATTTCAATGGGATTCAGAAGGTGGATAACAGAATGACCTCTACTGGTAAACAGCTCATCAATTTTGTATGTCTTGTTCTGAGGTTTTAGTTGCAGAACTAGTTGGTATAATTCAGGCTTCCTCAGGTTTTCACCAGCATGCATTCCTTTTGCATTCAACCATTGAATCATGTCGCGCTTTAATGCATATGCAGTTGGGGTTTTATTGGCTAACACAATGATTTGGAGCATTATCAAGAACAGTTACTGCCTTAGAAGGCAGTTATTGTAATAATGTTTCTCTCACCCAATTTTCAAAATTTTCTTGATTCATCTGACCATGGTAGTCGCCTGATGCAGAACCGACCTTCACTGTAAATTGTCGAATTCGATTTCCGCTTCGCCATTTCGCAACTAACATTCGCGCACTCTGAATCAAAACTGAGCTGATGTTTGCGAAACCAATGCATTGACCAAGCACGCGCAGGCCCTTGCCTACAGCCCATGTGTGACTCACGGACGTCTGTCAAACAAATCCTACAGCCCATCACCTTATCGCGCTCCCTTCACCCCGCGGAGAAACTTAGACCCCTCTCACAGGGCCGGAGAACTCGGAACCGAACTGTGTGTGTATATATATATATATATATATATATATATATATATATATATATATATATATATAGTGACATACCGATATGTCACATGAAAATAAACTAACATTTATTTGAAGACTATATGGTGGAATATGCATTAAGAAGTTTAGACGATCGAAAGGTCAGCTACACCAAAATATAACGAACGCATGGATTGGCTGGGTGAGAGAAGGACGGTCAAATGTTATGAAAAAAAAAGAAGGGAGTTTAATACGAAGCTTCGAGGGGTGAATCATGCAGGAAGATTTCATTCTGACCGGCATCGCGTGTCTGAACTGATCGTAGGTTGTGAGAGGGAGCGAGTGTAATGCAGATAGTCAGAGTCGGGTTCTTCAGATCGTGAAAGTTTAAGGACAGTAAATGATATTGCAGATATTGCATGTGGAAGTAATATTGATGCATAAATTGGGACTTTGTCGGGAGTGGTAATCGAGTTATAGATTTCGGGACTATGTCATAGGACGTAATCAGGACTGATAATTTTGATAGTTTGACACCATCTTGGATAGGAGCAGAAGAGGATTTCTTGGAACTTTGGACTACGGCAAGCTCGCAAGATATTTCGACTGAGAAGTCTTCGAGGGACATCAACGAAGAATAGATAAGTTAACCGCGGTATAAAATTCTAAATTCAAAGATATCTTGATAAAAGGCCTAACATTAAAATCATGTATTAAATTCACTATATTGTTTGCAAAAAGGTAACAATAAACTTTGTTAAATTTTGTTCTTTAGAAAAGAAAGTGATCTTTCATTTAGTCAATCTAAACAGTAATGAACTAGGAATTAGAATCATTCTATTTCAGATTCCCAGCAGCGCTGTATAGTCTGCGGATCCTATAATCCATTATAAAGGTAATAAGGATTATAATATATCGTGACCCATTGACCCAGCAAGCCGGACGCTAAGATCTTTGCAAGATATTAAAGTAGAGAAAATTTGTATATCTCAATACATTTGAATAGTTATCCAAACAACACAATTTATTTAACATTGTACGGTAAAAAATTTACTACTAAGGCCTGACACCAACATTTTCCTGATGTAAAAAGTCTGACACGTTTGTGTATTGCCTCAAAATTGGCAAAAAACGCATTAACATTGAATCTGTTGAAGCTTATAGATCGAAAAAATAGAAGCTCCCGGTTCTCTAATTGGCAGGGGCTTGAGAGGGCGTTTTAGAAGAATGAAGAGATTCATTCCTCTAAAATTTTGACTTCATCACAATTTTTGGATCACCTTTTATATATTACTTGCTGCTGTTCATTTGTATGCAAGTAAAAAAATACTTTTTGTGAGTCATTGGTGTCATTGGTGCATTTTTCTAATTTTATAAATCAATAAAATTAATTTTTCATTTATTCACTATTAATTACTTGCTTTAGATAAAATTCAATATTATAGTTCTATTTTTTATCCCAAAAGCTTTGAATATTAGCATAATTACTTTGGAACATTGATCCGTGATACAAGATGCATTTACGATCCGAGGTAAATGAGGGTATGATTGAAAAATAATGCCGCCGTAACTTACATGTGTGATAAGCCAACCCTCTCCCTCGGTTTTATTGGAACATAAAAACGGCATCAAGACATTGTAAATAGCACGTAAATTAATGCTTATACAATTAATGCATATAGAATACACGTTGTCAGGGCGACCGGTAAAAAAGAAACTATGTTCCATGGTCGTAAGCATGAGGTTTTCATTGGGGAAAGAGAAACAGAGCCCCGGGTAGTAAATAAAGAATGTATGGAGGAGGCAGTGCAAGCTGTAGTCTTGTAGAAATTTTGTAATCTTCAATCTCCATTACACCGGATGCCATAGCGGACGCATTGACCAGACAATATGAGCACCTTCGGTTAAGATTGGAATTAGTATTCTCAATTACATGGAAGTGGGCGACACGGAATTAATTCCGATATTTTGAAAAGTTGTACATGTTAATAATTTAGAGACATTTTTTGTGAATGATAAGTTAAGTATAAATAGACTTCATATTCAAAACGAAACTTACAATAGGAAAGAGTCGTAGACGGCGATTGTATTCAACACTTCGTGTTGAACATGGACAATCGCGAATAGGTACCCACCTGCGGGTCAGCATAGGGAAAACGCATAATAATTTGCAATTTTTTTATGAAACCATAAACTAACTGATAATATCCGGGGCGTCTTGCAAACCGATTTTAACATTAGGAGAGAATACGGTAGGAGGGACATTAACACGAACAACAAATAGACAGCATCAAGACAGAAGATGTACACCTGAGAAATCAACGATTTGCGCGAAGGTTAAAGTAAGCCATGAGCTTGTCCCGTACGGGATTATAATAATTGTATACAAGAGAAATAAGATTAGATCATTTCGTGAGCTCTTTTATAAGACCTTATAAATAGAATTGCAATAAATCTTGTAATTAAAATTGTAATTAAATGTTGAGTTATTCATTTGGAAAATAGGATAATAATTTGTAGCTAGTTGCCATCAATTCAAAATAACCAGTTTTAATTAATAGAACTTCCAGAGATCGCAATTCTGTGTAGATTAGACGTCCACATATGACAGGTAATAAGATAGCAAGTTGCATGTCGAAACCCATAAGCAATTGGAAATAGAATCAAGATAACAAATTCCAGTATAGGGTAAATTTATGAACATATCATGGCAAATAAATGATAAACATTTTTATAAATCAATATTATGTGAGTTTTCATAGCGTGCCCAAGCAGGAAAGTAATAATATCAACAAAAGTAGAGTGATTCATTCTTTAGTCATATCAATGTAAATGATTTAATAGGTGTGATTCCAATCCGTAGTCACTGATAAAACAAAACCACTGAACTGAAGTATTTACTTTGTTTGCTTGAAATTTAATTTTTGCACTCTGTCACTCAATGTTTCTGATCTGTTTTTTAGAAGATCACACTGCCCTCTACCTGATTTAACATCATTATTCTAATCTCTACTAGCCAGCAAAAGGCCTAAAAATCAAGAGGTGATCCAAGGTACACCACAATCGAGGTACAACAGTTCCCGTATTGAATGTAATGGTTACAAATGTATTAACAGTACATAATATTATCACGTGTATTATAATATTGGAACGTGCAAGCTACTATCGCTGCACTCCTTCCCTTATCAAAGAAAGACTTATCATTGTTTCGGAATGGCGGCGCGGTGCGGTGTGATAGTGCATATAAGCAGCACGTAACCCAAGGGAGCATCACACTAACCATTTGTTTCTCACCGGTCAACTTAGGATTACCTAGGCTTTTTTATTTTAATGATATACTTACCAACTTCTATCTTAGCCATAACCTTACCCGCAACTCTTGTTTTATAATATTCAACTAGTGAGAACCCGTCAAAATTTGACGGTGAGATCTGAGATAAATGTAAAATACTGTACCCAGACTAATGTTCACAATATGTTGCATTGTTTGGATCTTCAGGGTATAACAAAAATATTCTGTGATGTGAAGTTCCCAAAATTTTGAACACGTATGGCCCATGACCAGGTGGCAATGCAATATCGGAACAAAAGATATAGCACTATTATACTGAAGGATATTATTTCTAATTTTTTTATGGGTCATCATCTCCTATAAACAACTGTTTGATTTCTTCTAACATATTGCTCGAAGGTATACTTATTTTCCCATTTAAGCAACACAGAGTAAACTCGTTTGCAGAATTTCTCGTGGACCATGATTCGGAATTCGACATAACCTATAAACAACTTCACGACTTAAGTACAACCGAGCAAAACCTACTGTCCGAATGTTCTCTACAAAATACACCACAGAAGCAAATACATGCAAACTGTCAACACCACAATGCAATTATTAAACTGAAACAAAACCTTGTCGAATTGTAAACATCTCAACAATCAAAACAAAACATCAAGCACTGCACTATGAAGCAGCGTGGACTCACATCTATCGACAATTGACTATTGATAAGCGTACTATTAAAGAATGATTCAATTAATTAATTTACACCGCAAATGTTGGTGAATCAACACAAACAATATCTGATAACACATCTAGGGGTCATATTCTTTCATTTAAAGGAAAAAATACAACAATCGGTTAAGTAGAAGCTCTAAACAAAGCCATGGCAGAATACCTTATTTTTTTAAATATATAGATAATCCTTGCTACAAGCTTTACAACACAACCCACACCAAGTGCAGAACAAACAATGCAAGAATAAACGAGAAAACTTCGGAGTAACACCGACATCCAAACTTCTGCACCACAACAAATTTTTAAAAAAATCTCACATTACCTGCAGTGTCACCGGCCATGGAAATCCACATCGCGAGACGGGCACCAAGAGCAGGTAAAAGGTTAGCGAACCAGAAGTTCACAGTACCTGAGAGCGACGCGCTCCGAGCAAATGTAGAAACTCCCGCCCGCTCCGGCACCAGCAGCCGCAGTAAGACTTCTGCCCGAAAGGTGGCGACCGCGGGCAGGGGTGGGGGCGGGGGTGGGGGAGGTGACGGGGGGGGGGGGCGGGGACTGCGGTTGTGCAACATCGCGGAACCGCCCGAGAAGAAAGCGTCGGCTGGTGTTATTGTGGTTGTTACAGTTGTGAATATCTTCTTTCCAGGCCTCTTTATTGGTGTTATCGCTACTGCTGAAGGAAAGTTTCTGTTCTCTTCTATGATTCATGTTTAAATGCATTTCCTTTCTGTGCACATTGTTGTGTGTTCATACTGTAATTAGGTGTCCTTATAATCTCTGTGTGAAGCTTGAATGTATTTTTCACTTTTCTGAAAGTGAAGCTTTTTAACCCGACAGATCCGAGATCCGACTTGTGATGGTAGCAGATTTCTGATATCAGCCTAATAGATGGGTTAACCTTTCACAATGCTCTTGTTCATACGATTTCTTTCTATACTTGTTTCTTTTTCGTGGTATCTGTGGGTATTATCTTCAAAATGGAATAAGGAACGACTTTTTGCGTATTTCTTGGTCCTGCCGCAAGATGTCACATAATAGCTACCGTATCATGCAGTGCTGCAGATCAAGCAACTCTAGCGGCAGGACCGAGAAAGACGCAGAAGGTCGTGCCGTATTCCTCCTTGAAGATAATACCCTCAGAAGCCACGTTAGAGGAACCCATGTATAACATTCGTTCGTTCTCAGTATGATCCATTTCCTCTAAAAAAGCATCTTCTTGCCTAGTCGGTGCCGTACTAACGTACCTCGTTCGCGGAGACAGAATTATGCCGTTGTTCCTAAAGAAAACTCGGTCTCCTTCGTATCTAAAAGAAAGAAAAAGTAATTTTTTCTGTTTCACTCGGAAGAGTTGGCAGCTGCGAGGGTAGTTCCTTCAGTGGGATGTAACAGTTCAAGCTAATTCTCCTGATTTCCCTCTTTCTCGAAGAAACTCTATCTGGCAACCATTTCTGGGCGTTTGGTCTATTAGTTGCTCCCCTTAGTTGGCAGCGTGCTCGGCTTTTGTGGCCCTGGCACTACTCTTCATGATTGTTGCAGTTACGCCGTTGATTAATCTACGTGGGTCGAGCAAATATGAACGAGTCCGAGACTTAACGTTCTTGACAATACGACCGTTGATGTAGTCCTGTCCTTTCGCTCGACAGACCGCTTCGGGCCTTGGCCGACCACTGGGGACCCACCTTCTGTCAAGTGATAAGGGGTTCGTTGGTTGTTTGGTTGATTAGTGATTCCGGGCGCGTCAACAGATTAGGTCATTAGTTTCGTAAGTGTAGTGCATTTTTCTTCCTCGGGAGATGGCGGTGTTCTTCCCCCGCTGGATGGCGAGATCCGGCGCCGACCTACCGTCGGCTAGTGGGGTTTCCCTAACCAGGACTGTCCCACCAGCGGGGCACCGCCCCAGCCGGGACAAGCTCTGAGCTCCCGACCGGTCTCCCGAAATATTTGGTAGTGTAGTGCATGTTAGAGTAAGTGTGTGTTAGGGGAGAGGGTAGGACAAGGAAGAGGAAGGAAAGATCGCGCGCGGTTAGTGTCCCGTTTGTTACGGTACTGCTCCGGCATTCGCCTGGTGTTAATCGGAGAAACCACGGAAAACTACCGATCAGAGCAGTCGGCCGCTAGAATTCTCCTCCAGACAGCGACTCAATTCGACCTAGCTGACAAGCTAGTGTCGAAAATCCTGTTGCCGTAAGGGGTTCGTGTGGTTAGCACGAAGATATCCTTTCACCGTATATACTGGTCTTCACAACCTTAGGGTGGGCTTTCTCATCGTCAAACAGCAATAGATACTGGGACATTTGTAAGGAAAGTGCAGTTATAATTTGCCTCGTCCGAGAATCGAACCCGGGGTTGCGCTGTGGAAAGCGAGCACGCTAACTAACGAGCCACCCGAAGGGCGGCTGATGTAGTAGAGGGCTATAAACTATCGGAAGCATTTTACAAATTTGTCAGAATTTCAACTTGTTTTAAGGTTTTAAATTCATTGAACACTTTTGAAAAAAACTGAGAAAAGTATGAAATGCAAAATACAGTTCGTTGGATTACAAATAAACCGGTTTAGGGGTGTCAACTGAGGTCACTGCAGTGCCTCTCACCGGGAGGTTTTAGTTTTCGAAGGTGGCAGAATTTCCAACACTAGCTTGATAGGTCGAGTTCAGCCGCTGTCTAGAGAATAATTCTGATGGCCGACTGCTCTGATCGGAAGTTTTTCTCCAATCAACACCAGGTGAATGCCGGCTCATCAGTACCCAGTCCATCAGGGCCATGGACCGCGCGTCCTCTTCCTTGACCTATTCTCTTCCCTTACACTTTGGGTGGGTGGATGAATGGGAAATGGGTGGGTGGGAAGATGTGAGAATGGGTGAGGGATGATTGTGTGGGTGAGTGTTTAGGTAGGTGGGAGAGTGGGTAGGTGAGTGGGTGGAGGATTTGTGGGTGAGTGGGAGATAGATGGGTGGATGGGTGTGTGGGGATGGGTGGGTAGGCGGGAGAGTGAGCGGGGGATGGGTGTGTATGTGTGTGTGGGTGAGTGTGTGTGGGTGTGGGTGAGTGGGTGGGTGGGTGGGGAATGATTGGATGAATTTGGGAATGGTTGGGTAGATGTGAGAATGGGTGAGGGATATGTGTGTGGGTGAGTGTTTAGGTAGGTGGGAGAGTGGGTAGGTGAGGTAGGATTTGTGGGTGAGTGGGGATAGGTGGGTAGGCGGGAGAGTGAGAGAGATGGGTGGGTATGTGTGTGTGGGTGGGAGATGATTGGATGAATGGGGAATGGTTGGGTAGATGTGAGAATGGGTGTGGGATATGCGTGTGGGTGAGTGTTTGGGTATGTGGGTGAGTGGGTAGGCAGGTGGGTAGGTGGGTGAGTGGGCGAGTGATGGGTGGGTAGGCGGGAGAGTGGGCGGAGGATGGGCAGACGGGTGGGGTTTATCTGAGGGTGGGAGCCGAGCGGCGTTGCGTCCGCCGGAGGGTGAGAGCCGTGGCCAGAGAAACCTCCTGCGCCTTCCGCTGCGCCGCGCTGCGCATGCGCAGAAGGGGGAAGCAGCGCCCGGGTGTCTCCCTTCCCTGGCTGTGGCATCTCAGCCGCCTCCTCGTCCTCCACCGCGGGAGCTGCGCCGCCGCCACCACGACGCCGTGCTGCCTTCCGCCCTGCACACGCTGCAAGATGCAGCCTGACGCATGGCTTTCACGTACTTTCTACGGTTTCTATTTCATATATTCCACAGCCTCTCCTGATCAGTATTCTGTCGTAATTTGCACCTCGCTAGCGTCACTTCCGCGCCTGTTCATGTGATAATTTCGTTCCGTAAGTTTTTCTTTCTCGGGGAACCGGAAATATTCCATTGTGTCGTAAGAAAATTCATTGGCATTGTAATGATTCTCAATATTTCTTTAAATATTTTCTAAAATCTTTAGTCTGTGGTTATTTAATATAATCAGCTAGCATGTACACATAACTAATATCAAGACTAATATTTATATTTTCATTCTTTTATGAAAAATAAAGATATTCTTTGCCGATCCGGTGGTCGAGATCGCTAAAGCAGTAGTGTCGTAGTGATCCTGAACCAAAGGGTCGTGGTTTCGAGTCCCGCCTGGCGCATGGTTGTGTTTGTGTTCGTCCTTTCACACCTTATCATCACCATTTCGTTTCATCTTCACAGTTACCACAACATTAATTCCAATAGAGGCCGCTAATGACTTAGATGTTGATGCGACCTTAAATAAATAAATTTAAAAAAACTACTTTTTAAGACGAGAAAATATTTCGACAAGTGAGGATCGACATACGACAGATTATTACTTACTTGGTCGTATGCAGACGGGGGTTCATACGGATCAGCGGTGTCTGGAAAGTTTATGTAGCTGAAATAATTCTTTGAATAATTGCAAGCTATGATTGATCAGCCTTTCTTCAAAGAAACAAATAAAGTATTTATTTCTCTATCAACTACACATTTATTTATGAGCTCGTTTTGTACGAATCTGTATTATTTCTGAAGAGAGTAATTATTTACACAATTTAAATGGAATGTCTTTATTGCTTACGTCGGATCTTCGCGTGCATTGGATGTTCTCGGATGAGTCCGGGACGAAGAAACTGTTCGATATTCCGCAATATCTTCTCTCTTTGCTCGTCGCGCAGATTTTATCTATTTACTCTATTTCCTATTTCGATATCACCTACTCGCTATTATTCTGTACTCGTTACTATCTGGAGAATGTCATTAAATAACAATAATCAGTAATTATATTGAATTATTAGTTACTGCGGCGTCTAACGATCAATTAGTTAATCCGAACAAATCATACTTTCTTAATTTTCCACCTCTGCCTCACCGCGTTACTTCCGACATCCATAAATAAATTATTTTTATAAGGGCATGACTACGATCTCGTTCCTAATCTAAGTAATATTGCATAAAACATGTGCTCCGTTTCCTATTCAATTAATAAAATTGTACGACGCTAACATCATATAAATCATTGTTTTCTAATTCCCCGCAATAATAATGAGCAATATCATTCCTCTCCTACGTTTAACATCGGATCCTTGCTAATTCATTACGCCAATATCCGGCAACGCGTCTCCATGTAATACAAGGTCTGGAGCCTACCCGTACACGATGTGTTCAGTTCAGCGGCTGACGGCAGAAAAGGTCTCTCCTGTCCGGTCACAATTGGTGGAAAAGGTCTCTCCCGTCCAGTCACAACTGGCAGAAAAGGTCTCTCCCGTCCGGTCACAACTGGCAGAAAAGGTCTCTCCCGTCCGGTCACAACTGGCAGAAAAGGTCTCTCCCGTCCGGTCGCAACTGGCAGAAAAGGTCTCTCCCGTCCGGTCACAACTGGCAGAAAAGGTCTCTCCCGTCCGGTCACAACTGGCAGAAAAGGTCTCTCCCGTCCGGTCGCAACTGGCAGAAAAGATCTCTCCCGTCCGGTCACAACTGGCAGAAAAGGTCTCTCCCGTCCGGTCACAACTGGCAGAAAAGGTCTCTCCCGTCCGGTCACAACTGGCAGAAAAGGTCTCTCCCGTCCGGTCACAACTGGCAGAAAAGGTCTCTCCCGTCCGGTCACAACTGGCAGAAAAGGTCTCTCCCGTCCGGTCACAACTGGCAGAAAAGGTCTCTCCCGTCCGGTCACAACTGGCAGAAAAGGTCTCTCCCGTCCGGTCACAACTGGCAGAAAAGGTCTCTCCCGTCCGGTCACAACTGGCAGAAAAGGTCTCTCCCGTCCGGTTACAACTGGCAGAAAAGGTCTCTCCCGTCCGGTCACATCTGGCAGAAAAGGTCTCTCCCGTCCGGTCACAACTGGCGGAAAAGGTCTCTCCCGTCCGGTCACAACTGGCAGAAAAGGTCTCTCCCGTCCGGTCACAACTGGCAGAAAAGGTCTCTCTCGTCCGGTCACAACTGGCAGAAAAGGTCTCTTTCGTCCGGTCACAACTGGCCCTCTAAGTACATCGCTTCTTTTTACCTTCTTGTATACGTACGTATATACGGAGTATCTCTTTACGTAGTATAGAGAAAGTTATATATGTTATATACGTAGGACAGAGAAAGTTATGTAATGCTGCAAGAAAAAAAATGGATTTTCCGCGGAAAAAAAATTCATTGCCGTCTCTGGTGGCGAAAAAGTGCATAAAACCAGTTGCTAAATCAAGTGAAAAAAATCCTCTAACACATGGTGCAGCCTGTTTTCCTGTTTTGTGGGTCCTTGATGCGGAAAAAGCAATTGGAAGCAAAACGTTCGTCCGTCCGCCCGTCCGTCTGTGAACACTACTAGCGCCTAAACCACAAATACGGTCTTTTCCACACTGGGGAATCCCCTGTCGATTTAGCTCTAGTTGGAGCTTTGAAATTTTGAGAAACATTCTTTAAAATTTGGGGGTACTTTACATGAAACCCCACGCACATTTTCAAAATTTCCTAAAAAACAGCTCCAATATTTTTCTTTAAATTGTTGGTAAGGTTAGTTCCAAACGAACCCTATGCCGTCACATAAATGCCATATTGCTGTATTTTTTGTTTTTTCAAAAATTTAAAATTTTTTTGACTTATCTCTCACGTCTGTAAAGCGTACGTTAAAGGCGATCTCTTTACATTATTATATTTATGAGCACATGTGGTTTAAATAATGTTAAATAAAGTTTCTCGAAAACCAAACAGTTTTCTGTAAAAAATTAGCACAAAATTCGGCATTTTTAGAAACGCTCAAACGTCATTTTCTCAAAAATGGCTCCAAATTATTTCTTTATTTTTTTTTCAATATAAAGTGCTGGTTGAACTGTTTGTAATGACGTAAAGTTCGTTTTGGTGTATTCAAGTTTTTTCAAAATTTACACAAATGTAATTTTCTTGAGATATCTCTTACGCCGTTCATATGGACATTTTCATCAATTTGCAAGCATGATTTTGTGAGTGGAAGTGCTTCAAATGATTTCAAATGAAGTTATTCGAAAACTCAATAGATTCTTGTGAAAAAGGGTTTCAAATTTCGCATTTATAGTAATGTTTAATCGCCATTTTCTTAAAAACTGCTTCAAATTTTTCAATTAAAATTTTTATTTAGAACGAGTGTTTACTCTTCTTTAATATTATTGAAGTAATATTTCGGTTGTGCTACTAGGAAAGAAAAAGGTTGAGGTAATGCCAAAAAATGTACTTTGGGCGACGATCGACATAGGTTTGTTCAATTTGAAAAAGATCGTACGTGTGGTTTAAGCGGTAGTAGTGTTCACAGATAGACGGACAGACTGGCGGACGTTTTGCTTCCAACTAGTTTCTCGGCATCAAAGACCCACAAAACAGGAATTCTGGCTACACCATGTGTTAGAGGATTTTTTTCTCTTAATTTAGCAACTGGTTTAATACACTTTTTCGCCACCAGAGCCCGTCAATGTATTTTTTCCGCCGAAAATCCGCCGTTTTTTCGCGCAGCATTACATAACTTTCTCTGTCCTACGTATATTACTCTATATATACATACGTATACGAGAAAGTAAAAATCGTATAAATATTAAAACAAGTAAAATCGTATCGCAGCATGAGCTGGGTTTAGCCTGCGTCATTCCACATAATCTATAATCTATACATTCGATAAAAACATTTTGTATTCCCACCCCACTAATCGTGTCCAGTTGTCCCATCCCGATCGAATGAGGAATATCAATTTTGGTGAAAATCCTGCATACAGTTTAGCACCTAGCATAGTTCACGACGGACAGACAGAAAAACGTTTTGCCGAAATCCAATTTTTTGGTACCAACGAATCACCAAACGTGCATTCTGAATACACAACTTATTAGAGGAAGTAATTTACTTAATTAAAAAACATGATTTATCCACTTTCGTTTTCCAGGGTCCGGTAATAGAGTTTTTCCTGCAGCATTTCAATACCTTATCTACACTATGTAAGCAGTGTGCAAGACAGTAAAAGTCTCCACCTCAAAAGTACAAATCGGCAAATCAAACTCATGGTTGCAACCGCTCTTCGTATCTGATCTAAAATTCTAAAAGATGTTAATAGCACAGTTACAGGTAAAGTAAATTCAGGACAAACGAATAAGCCTTGCATGTTTGGGAATGAGAGGCAGCTGGAACGGGACAATCCCGAGAAAATGTGTCGTGCAACTCGGCATTGTCTGCCGTGTTTCACATGCAGTGACCGGGTTTCATCTGTACACAGGTAAAAATAGAAAGCTCGCCGCTATGCTATGAGCAACGAGTTGCTGAAAGGACATAAGTGTGTTGCAACCATAGCAGATTTTAGATTGATAGTCTTTGTTTTTGCCGTCAATTTAAAAAGCTTTAAAAAAACAACCAATGATGATGGTATCTACGCTCAATATAGAGCTTTTATCGTGTCATCTGCCTCCTCTCATAAAGTGTCCCCAAGGACAAAACGTCCCCTGCTGCCCACTCGTATGACTACAGGTCAGTTCTGCGCAAACTGGCGTTCACGTCTCCTGTGAAGTCAAATCGTTTCAATAAAATTTACCCAAATTTTTCAACTTATTGTGATGTCCTATATTATAAAAATGTCAAATAAAGATTTATCTAAACAACGACTACCGACCCCTAGTGTCATCCGTGCGACCACACTGGCTGATGAATTCTAAACACTGTGTTCACGTATTCTCTACATCCTCTCTTTTATACATTCTATAGCTTATCCTCGTTAGGTTTCTATCATAATTTATACGTCGCTAGTTTCACTTCCGCACCAGATAAAATGATCATTTTGGGACATTTGAAAAGAAAGTATTCACTATTCTCGCTATTTTAATCAGTTGTCATTTCAACAACTTAAAAAAGTTTTTTTTGCGAACAAAGATGTTTACTAAAATCTGAATCTGAAACGAACCCTGATAGAACCGTGAAGAATTAAGGAGAAGAAAACTATACTGGCTCCGCAGAGTACAATATTGTCTTCGTATTTACTTACATCTTGACGGAAATGGACAGTTCATATAGAGGGAATGACATTTGTGAAAAAAGGATTTAATTTGATTATAAATATACTGAATTCTAGAGCTTATTTGCATGAGCACTACTAGTTGTTCGAAAATATTAGGATTAAATTCGGAACTCTTAGCTATTTTGAAAATTCTAATCCTTGCTTTGTTCTTCTTCCTCCTTCAGCTCAATTCGAGTCTTGCCTAGACATCCACATTCTTGTTATATTGCTAGGATCTTTCGACATCGTATGGGATGGCTCAAAGGGACATGGTGGATTAACCTTCTTAGTGCCAACGAGAAACTTACACGAAAACGTGTAAATACGGAAATGATTTACAAATTAATGTTTTCCAAAATTGTTTTGAATATGTAACACTATTCTTTGTAGAGAAAAAAAATATAATCAAAACATAAGGTAAGCCAAAAATGGATATACTTATCTGAACACGTGAATAAGTGTAACATCAAAAGAACATAAATTGTTTGTTTAAAGAAATTTTTAAAAATTAATACCTCCAAATAGCATTTTATGATTAAATGGAAAAATTACTTTTCAAATAAATTAATTAAGAAACACATTTTACAGGTTTGTCAAATATATAATAAATGATTTGAAAAATCAGTTTTATTGATGATTTTGTTATTTTCTCTCAGAGACTTTTTGAAATTGGGAGTATTGGGGGATAACTGATCTACAGTAGGTCGTTGCCTCTTGTACGATGTTTTCGTTAGATGAAATGCGAAATTCTTACGTATCACATAGCTATAGTGTGTGAATGTGTCTAAACACAATATTAAATTAATAATTACGAATGAACAAGAGATAAATCTGTGACAACTCCATTATTCCTGTCAATTAATTCTTTTTTATTGCAGGGTAAGAGATAATTCTAAAAGAATTAAGAGTGTTGTCAGTAGATGACGTGCCCGGAATTACTAACAACCAACCACACGTACATGACACAAACGTTCGCATATCATAACAAATGTTTTGCTACTTCTTTGATATTGAGCGGTTAAGTTGAACCTCAATGTTTAATCCAATTTTCAAAAACCCACTGACATAGTCGCGGAACTGACAGATGCCTTGCGGTAAACGCTTAGGGGGAGAGTGCTCCAAATAATACAAAATTGCTGCTGCTTTACTGACGTGCCTTGAAGTTCTACGCTCGAGTAAGTTGTACAACGCAGAACATCTGGCCTTCGCTTTAACTTTCTACTCGGCGAACTGCGATCAAAAATCGTTTGTCATTGTATTGAAAATTTGTGTACACTTTTTCTGCTCAGAAAATCCGTTCCTCCAGGCTTGATGACCGAAGTGGTTAAAGAACGAGCGAACTTGTCGCCTGCATCTCTCTTTAATATCACAGAAATTTGGAGGGCACTATGGTTGTAAAATAATATACACCACGCAAAAGATAAAGACTTTTTATTTGAGTAGGACTATTTTCTTTTAATTTATTTCTTCTCGTTCGACATACTTGTCTTTCGAGGAGGTTAAATTATGAATGACATAGTTTTTTGACGTTTTGGGAATGGCCATCCATAAGCAGTGGTTTCTATTACTCGGAAGAATGTAAACATTGTGCTAAAGTAAATGAAGCGAGGTCGAAGACTGTTTCAGTTTGATCTGTGGGCAGTTATGGGGGATTACGGTGGTTTGAATCGGTCTTTGGGATACCTGGATTTAATACGTGGGTATGCAGCATTGCGACCTAGGCTGAAGATTAAGGAGCATGGGGAGGTGTGAAGGTTTTGGTAAACATTTTGGGCTATTTGTGTTATGTGGTAACTTAATGAAGGCACATTCAATTCTCTGCGAATCTGGGTGTTTGGAATAAACCATGGGGTATTTAAAGTTCTTCTTAAAAATATACTCTGAATGGCTGTTAATTTTTGGAGATGGCTACTCGCAGTACATCCCCTGAGTAGGACTAAGAAATAATTCGTTTCACTAAAGCAATTGCTTATTTACCATTACTTTTAAATTCCAATAAAACTACATTCTTGTAGCTCGTTACCTGCAAACTCGTTGTAGTGACAACAGGCATAACCTCGCGTACTCCTCGTCTCTTCTTGTAGGTTAGGTCTCACTCTCCACCTTTACCAGTCTACCATGGCTTGTTATCCCCACTGGTTTCTATCTCATCGAGCACAAACGAGCAGACTCTGGATATATATATATATATATATATATATATATATATATATATATATATATATATATATATATATATTAAATATAAATATATTAATAAATTAAATTAAGGCGTAGAGAAGGAATTAATAATTCACGATAAAATTAAAGAGGTATATGATTTTCTGTGCAATTTAATCTCAACCTGTGGCAATATTAAAACGTTTACACTCGCACAGTTCTGGACCTATAACGCTATAACGCGCGGTTCGGTGTCCGACTGATGGAAGATGGATTTCATTGAGAAGCTAATTTCAAAACAATGATTTACAAAGCTCGATGTGTTCGCGTGAGTTCAGCTAGTGTAATGATATCCTAAATACCGTTATGCGGTACATACTGTATACAATTCAAAACTTTGCGGTATTTGTGCTATGCGCCTTTATGCGAAAGTGTTACAGAAAGAGAAAAAAATAAACAAAAAATGCGTTTCCAATCTATAAAATTACCACACATGATGCCGTATGATATCGTAGTCTCCAGGTTGTGAACCGACGTTGATAAAGAAATATTCATTCAACTTACTTCACGACCTGAGATACCATTATAACTGACGTCGGAACTCGAAATAGCTTTTATTGAATAAGTACTACTTCATGAAAAATTTGTAACATTTCCCGATATATTGCAATACATCGAAGCAAATTATTGAAGTCAATGTGCGTATACACTGAAAGAACAAGGAAACTAGAGAAAGTTTGATTGGCTAGTCTGGTCTACATTTTCTCGTGTTATCTCATTGACAGGTCCACAGAGAGAAATTCAAATTTCTTTTATAACGTATCTAGGTAAAATATCCGTTGATGTACCGTTAGTCAAGAAATGAAGCAAATCAAATACAACAATTCAAAAACAACATAAGTAATCCGCATATGCCCGGATAATTATTTATTAGGACTCTGTTACAGGAGACAAAAAAGGAACTGAATCTGTAGTAAAAAATGGAATATCTCCATGCCAGTGTCATCCTGATGAAGTTGAAATTGTTTTTGCATTTTAATACAAATAAATTACATATTTGTCGCACATTTTAATATACTACTCTTAAGCCGAAGGATGTTAAAACTAGATCAAAGCCCTAGGATTTGAAAGTAAATAAACGTGTTTAAAAACATCATGGATCTAAATCTCGATAACTCTAAGCACAATATATCAATCACGTTTCTTCTTTTAGCACCAAATTCTTCAGATTATTAATGTAGAAATACCTTAGGTGATTATCTTCGCTCTTATCAAAATTACTTTCAACATTGTAAGAAATAAAATAAAACACGAGATTAAACAGTGTATGTATTAGACTAATTACAGAGAGAAACTATTTACCACGTGGTCTCATCGCTAGATTTTCCATTGATTTAATTTTATTCACCCAGGCGTACACAAGATTCATACAGTTTATGGACACATTGCGTATAAACAGAGGTTAACATGGAGAGGCATTGGGGGAAAATGGTAAAATTAAATGAAACAAGAAGTGTAAAAGGTTACTGGATTTGTCTGGCAAAAGTCAGGTATGCTAATGAAAAAGAAGCTGATAATATTGATACAGAATACGCTGAAGGTGACCAAGAAGGCGACAAGTTGAATACAAATATATCGAAGAAAATAACAAAAATGGAGAAGCAGAGTATTATAAAAATTACGAAGAAAATATGAACATAACGAAGCCTGAAAAAGAAAACAATAAAGGCGAAGAAAAAATGAGGAAGACGGCAATAGCGAAGATAAAAATGAAGAAGATGAAGTAGAAGTAGACGATGATGAAGAGGATGAAGTAGAAGGTGTAGCAGGTGAAGAAGAAGGGGATGAAGACTATAAAATCGAAAGGAAAATATAAAGAGAAATTGATTAAAAATGAAGCAAAAGAAGATGAAGTCTAAGCAGAATAGAAGGGAAACGACGAATTAGAAGAGGATTAGGAAGAAGAAGAAAAGGAGCAGAAGGAAGAAGAAGGTAAAGTACACGAAAGAAAAAAAGGAGAAAGAAGAGGAGGAAGAAGATGAGGGGGAAGAAGATGAAGAAGATGAGGGGGAAGAAGATGAGGAGGAAGAAGAGGAGCAGCAAGAAGAGGAGGGGGTGGAGGAAATGGAGGAAGATGAAGATGAGGAAGAAGAGGAGGGGGGGAAGAAGAGGAGGAGGTGGAGGAAGAGGAGGAAGATGAAGATGAGGAAGAAGAGGAGAAATAGGAAGAAGAGAGAGAAGATGAAGATGAAAAAAATAAAGACCAAGAGGAGAAAGATGAAGGAGGAAGATACGTAGGAGGAGAAAGATGAGGAGGATGAAGATGAGGAGGAAGATGAGGAAGAGGAGATAAAGAGGAGGAAGAGAAAGGAGAGAGACAGAAGATGAAGAGGAAGAAGAAAAGAAAGAAGAGCAGGAGGAGGAAGATGAGGGGAAGAAGATGAAGAAGAGGAAACAGAAGAGGAGAGGAAGAAGATGAAGAAGAGAGGAAGAATATGAAGAAGAGGAGAGGAAGAAGATGAAGAAGAGGAGAGAGAAGATGAGGAGGAGGAAGAGGAAAAAGAGAGAGAAGCTGAAGCGGGAGAAGAAAATGCAGAAGAGCATGAGGAGCAAAACGAGGGAGGGGAGCAGGAAGAAGATGTATAGATAGTCCTAGGGGCCCAACCCCTTCCTCCAAACGCCACCTCCTCCACCTGCTTGGTACTCACGAGGCTCCTGAGGCGCCCTCCGAGCGCCCACGGGCCGTCTCCGCCTCCGCCGTGCCTGCCGTGCGCGTGCTGCTGCTGCGGGGGCGGGGCGCGCGCGGCGGCCGAGCGCCAGGGGGCATGGTGCAGCGAGGGGCCGTGCGCGGTGGCGGCGGCGCGCGGCCCCACCGCCTTCTCCCCCCGCAGGCGCATCGACGCGCTGCGCCGCACCGTGCCCCCCAGCGGGTACCCCACGCCCACGCCCACGCCCCCGCCGCCTCCGCCCAGGGGGCGGGGCAGCGGGATGCGCGACGCCCCGCCACCGCCGCCGGACACGCCCACGCCGTTCACGCCGCTCATCCGCTCGCTCGCCTCCTCACGCTGCAACACACACGCAACGACACGCGTCAGCCTCACAACCACGTTACACATCAATGGGCTCGTATAAAACTGTCAAACAGAACAAATGAAATTCAATACAACAAATTTGGTTACGAATTCAATTTGAATGTTCAATGTTCTCGTAAACAACTCTTAAAATTAAATTCAATACAATAAATGTGGCTGAGAATTATGTTTCTATTTGGATGTTCAATAAGTTCGTATAAAATTGTAAACAGAACAAATGATATTCAATACAACAAATTTGGTTACGAATACAGTTTCAATTTGGATGTTCAATGTACTCGTACACAGCTCTTAAAATTAAATTCAATACAATAAATGTGGCTGAGAATTAGGATTCTATTTGGATGTTCAATGTTCAATGTTTAGTATAAAGTTGTAAACAGAACAAATGATATTCAATACAACAAATTTCGCTACGAATAGTTTCAATTTTGATGTTCAATATGCTCGTACACAATTGTTAAAATGAAATTCAATACAATAAATGTGGCTAAGAATTAGGTTTCTAATATGATGATCAAGAAGCTCATATAAAATTGTAAACAGAACAAATGAAATTCAATACAACAAATTTGGCTAAGAATACAGTTTAAATTTGCATGTTCAATATACTCGTACACAACTGTTAAACATAACTAATGAAATTTAATACAAGGAACTTGCCTACAAACACATTTTCAATTTGGATGTTCAATATACTCGTACACAATTGTTAAAAGGACAAATGAAATGCAATACAACAAACTCAGCTAGGAATACCCCTTCAATTTGAACGTTCAATATACTCGGATACAATTGTTAATGAGAACAAATGGAATTCAATACAATAAACGTGACTAAGAATTCGGTTTCTATTTACATGTAATGTCGGTTTCTATTCCATTAAACTGAACAAATGAAATTCAATACAACAAACTTGACTAAGAAGACGGTTTTATTTGGTATGTTTAATATACTCCCATAAAACTGTGAAAAACAACAAATTAAGTTCAATAAAACACTCTCGGTTAAAAATAGGGTTTGAATCTAAATGTTCATCATGCCACCTATAAAATACGAATCTGGTTGACTAAATAATGAATTAGTGAGTTCATGTATAACTGTTCCAAAATTGGTGTCCACATTCCGAAGTATGAACAGCTGAAAATCATTCTTTGTCCGGACTTTTCCTAACATAAGGTGGCTAGGATAGAAAGAAGACATTTTCATGACGAGGAATAGCAGATTCGTGATTAAGAGGGATCATACTGCTGGTGGGATCTTTCTAATGCTAGTGGGAGACAAGGTGTAGAGTTTGAAGTTTCACTGTGTCAGTCATACGAGGGTTGGGGCAGAAGTCATTGCAACTATTTTTTTCTAAAAAAACGTTATCGTATCAAATAATTTTATTTGACGCGATAAAGAAATACTGTACTCATGTGTGTTCACAACAGACGGCTTTTTGAGTGTCTCTATTAGCACACAGAGCGATGTGAAATCAGCTGTCAGCCGCCGTGCGAGATGAAGGTAACCCGTTCCGACCAGCTGACACAAAGATAACCGTTCTCCGTGGGAGAACTGCCCGAGAATGTCACAGGCAATAGGTACAAGCTCTTGGGAATAATGCCCTTCCCTACCGGACAGTCGTGAGATGGGCAGGGGAGTTTCCGCGAGGTCGCGTAGCAACCAGTGATCAGCAACACATGTGACGACCTGTGAGTGTGAGTACTGGTGGCAAGTGCTGTAATCGAGCATCTGCCTTACAGCGCCTTCTGAATGGGCCTTCTGAATGCAATGCTTTTAGAATGTTGTGAACTCATATAGGCTAAAATATATGAATGTTGTGAACTCATATAGGCGAAAATATATGAATATTGTGAACTCATGTAGGCTAAAATATATGAATGTTCTGAACTCATGTAGGCTAAAATATATGAATGTTGTGAACTCATATAGGCTAAAATATATGAATGTTGTGAACTCATATAGGCTAAAATATATGAATGTTGTGAACTCATATAGACTAAAATATATGAATGTTGTGAACTGATATACGTTAAAATATATGAATGTTGTGAACTCATATAGGCTAAAATATATGAATGTTTTGAACTCATATAGGCTAAAATATATGAATATTGTGAACTCATATAGGCTAAAATATATGAATATTGTGAACTCATGTAGGCTTCGGAACATGAAACCAGTACTGCCATTTCAAATATCTTACTAAGAATGAGAAACTCAATTTTGATGCAATTTCGTTAAATGTCCATACACTTAATTGATACCTTAGCCTTTCGTGTGCATATTTCACATTTTCGTGTCACACTCGTGCTCGTATTCTCACAGAAAATAAGTTGCCATGCTCTGCTCAAAACCTCAAGATGCTCAAAACCTCGTACATTTCTGTCTATCGATTACGATCAAACCGAACCATACAATAAATTTAAATAGGTAATCTAATAATTGCATTCACAAGTTTACAGAAAATGTTTTTGAGGCAAACACAGGCTTTCTACAACATTAGACAGAATAAATTGTGGAAAACAGTACAAAAATAACAATAAAAATAACAGTAATTTGATTATAGTTTAAAGATTGGTGAGCTAACACTGTAATTTGTCTAATCTGTAAATAATATTCACGAAACAGGAAGGAAGAACACATGTCGCAGCACACTAGGGACATTTACGGTTTTTCCCAGCGCCGTATGGCAATATACAACTTTATCCGGATGAAGTCTAAAATGATCCATTAAACCTTCTGAATAATGTGAGCTTTAAGAGGACTACTTCAAACATTTCTATCTTTATCTGTAACAAATCAGCTCTCGTAAAACTCTGAAACGGAAGACGACTTACACTGGCCGGATCGGCTGTGAAAACAGCGATTGGTCCAATCGACACAAATTCAGATAATGTCATTGAATAATTCTCTATCTCCCTCCCCCTTCTGTCACACACAATCTCTCTCACAAACATATAGACACATTCTGTCTTTCTATCTGTCTGCCTGCCAGTCTCTCTGTTCGTCTACTGTAATAAAATAGAAAATATACAAAATACGAACCTAGAACCTCGCGGTCAGCGGCATTGTAGTGACGTCAATTGATGAATTGAGCTACCTCAGCCGGTATTTTTTTTATTTGAAATTACCGACTTGTACATTTCCGTTGAACGTCGAGTGGCTCTTTTTTCCTTTGGCGTTTTATCAAGAGAAACATCCACCAAGATCACACGGCACACGGAGTCCAAGCCCAATAATCTTAACACGAAATGTGCATCAGTTGAAGAGATCGACTTTCCTTTCGAGAGTAATTTTCCCAAATCATCGCAATGTAGCCCCGCGAGGCCGCGTGACAGGTACAGCACGGCGCATGCGCACGAAATCACACCACTCTCCTCCGGAGGACGCACAGTCTGTGAAAGTACCAAACAGTGCAGTAAGACGAGAAAGGCTTCATTCACAGTGCAAACTTAAACGTAAGGTAATGCTGTGAGATTAGCAGTAAAATTTACACCTATAAACAGGCATTCACAATGACGAACGTACACTGGAACATCAATTTCGCCTGAACCAATCAGAATTCGAATATTGAAGCTTAATCAATTCGTTTCTATAATGATGGGAAGATCATTCCACTATCTTTTCTAGCTTTTTCTTCTACTTTTATATCGATTTGTATCGATTTAAATCGATATATTTTATTATAAATTTTTTATATCGATATCGATTTAAATCGATTTATATCAATATCTGGTTATAAATATCGATTCATATCGATATATATATCGATCGTATCTTTTATATCGATACATGGGTGTAGCTGTTGTGTTAGTGCTAGCTTTTCCTTTATTTTATAAACAAGAATTCTCTTGAACCAAATTCACGAGTAATTCGTCGAATGTAATTATTTTACTCGCTGTATCAAGTTAAAGTCATAAGAAAAATGGCTCAAATTCTTTCTGTAAACTCACTACATGCATCAAAACCGTTCGTAAACTAGTTCCCCACATTACAGTAATGAAATGATATAACAACAAACTACTGAACCCAATCTAAAACTGACCTTTCATTTGCCTCTCGCGGATTTTGTTGCGCGTTTGTTTCTTCCATGCTACACTCTGATTGGTCTTCGGTAGAATTTCGACATAAATTTAACATAAAAGCTTGGTGCCTGTGAACTCTTCACGTTTGCGGGTTACGTTTGCGAGTTACATTTACATCTACGGTTACGTCAAGGCGTTGTGAATGGTCTCAATTAATAATTCATTTCTAGTGTTTTGCGGCACCATTATGTTTACGTTCGCATTGTGAATGAGGCCTGATGCAGATACCGGATTCCTTGCGGTAGAAGATGGCTACTACTAGATAAAAGGCAACGGTTTAATCGTCGTTGGCCACAACAGATAATAGATATTGTATCATGGTTGTCCGTGGGTACGGCAGAGGGAGACCAAAGGAGTGGAGCGCGAGGGTCAAAATTCCTTTAAAATACCCAATTTCTTTGAAAAAAATATAAATATGCTACAATCTATCCAATATTTGTGGACTTATTTTAGTAATATTAAAATTAGCGTATTTAAAAATCTATGATAATTTAAAAGTTTGCACGCAGTTTATATTATTCATATAAAAAATAGATGTTAGAAAAAATAGAATGTACTTGTAGGGAGATTAATAAGAATATTTGAAAAGTTGATATTCAAACCGTTTATGAATTGCAATGAAAATTTAAATGTAATGAATACATTAAATATCAACTATTGTCATTAATTCAATTTGTATAATAATTTCCTTAAATTGTAAAACTAGCTACATCTTAAACATTTTCTTAAGCTTTCTTTGGGGTGAAAACCGAGTCCATTATTTATGCATTATTTAAAGTTGCCGCAGAACAATAATTTTTGAAAGTGCATAAAAGATTTATACTAATATTAATAAATTCATAAGTAATGTCAGCCACCCTTAATTTTCATGTGCATGTTTGTCAATAATAATAATAATAATAATAATAATAATAATAATAATAATAATAATAATAATGATGATGATGAATATGATGCAACATAAATATAAAACTAAACATGTTTTGCCTTTCAAATGACATTTTATAAGCATTTTTTGAAACGAGTACCCCCGTGATCCTGGCAGCAATGGCGGTGCTAGCTTATCCACTGATAGGACCTCTCTTGGCGGACAATTCTAAGGGGAGGTGAAGTATTCTAGAAGATAACCTAGCTGCAAGAAGAGGAACTGAATTTTAATTGGTGAGAAGAGCGGAAGAACCGATCCTTTTATGGAGTTAATACATGAAATGACCTGTCCCCATGCTCACCACGGGACTTAATTTGAGCTTCGATAGCAACGAGACCAAAGAACTGTCCCTCTGTTTTCAATCACCAAGAACCATTTACTTAGTATTCTTCTAATAAATTCCAACAGGAATTTGGAGGGATTGTATTTATTACGTTCCGATCATACCTCGCTGATAATGAAGAAGAAATATTGCTTTTATCAAAACTTGCTTCATTGCACTTACCGCCACCTTTTTTGAAATAAGCTTTCTTCGTGCAAGCAAAGTTACGTGCATCTCCCTTCCTCTCTAACAAGTACTTACACCTGTAATGCTACAAGGAAGCCAGAAAAGTGAGAACGGAGAAACCTTTAGAGTTTAGAAGTTGTGAATCACGAGACAAAGGAGCTCGTTTGACCAAAGATGCAAGAGGAACAGCATACCACCATTAAGCATTGGTCATTGGTTAGCTAATAAATGCACGTAAACCATATGGGTCCTAAGAGAGAGGGATTTTAAAAAGTGGTGTCTTAAATTTTACTCTAATTGTAATATGAATAAGGGCGGATTTTGACGACCTAAAACATCGACAAAAATGATCAAAAATATTCTTTTAAAATGTATTTAAAATGCCTCAAAAGCAAAGAAAAATGACGTAAACAATTTGATCAAAAATCGATTAAGATGAACAATTTAAGCTCTTGGATATGTTACTGATGTAATCGAGGCTTCTTCCTTTCGTTCAAGTGAACTCCGTTTGCAAACGTTTGGCGTGGATCACCAGGAAATCTCTGACTTTAGTTATCCTGAAATCGGCCGAACCGACAATGGCACTGAAAGGCGTCACATACAACGGCCGACATTTCAATTTCTGAGTGAAAAAATCGAATAGACTATTCAGGAATTCTGTACAGAACATTCTGAACTGAGCCAAAAAATGCAAAGTAAGAATTCATTTAAATATTAACCAATCCCAGATGCCTATTCGCATATTATTGAGGAATTTTCCTTCATTAATTTTTGCTTCAACCGTCAAGTTTACTCAGAGAATATATACATTTCACTATTATGTGGAAATAAATTGGGTAAGCGTCATGTAAAATGAAGCTTATTGGTAACCTACATTTGGAATACAATTGTGCCTCATGCTATATGGTAGCATCTAAGAACACGAACGTTTTCAAATAACTGAACATTCACCCCAACAACATCGGAACTTTATCTACAGATTAAACAAAAATCATCAGCACCAATAAGTAAAATGCGAAATCCTACGACAGGACCAACACCTAAAGGCAAATAAAACATTACTTCATAGAACCAGAATAATAACCGTACGCTTAATTAGCTTCAATTTCCCATTAAAGATTTCATTTAATTATTCTTTTACTATTGATTTCTTGTTATTACCAAATAGTTTTAAATAAAAATAAAGAATATAAACGGAAAATATGCTGGCATTAATTTTCTCTGTATTATTCTTTGTGTGTATTCTTTGTCTATTAGAATCGCACCGTTTTCGCCTTACTTGTTATATTAATAGTTTCATTGGATTTGGTAATGTTTTTACTCGTAAAGTTGTCACAACAAATATTATTCCTGATGTGGATATTATTGATAAATCAAGTTGCGTAGCTGCGAGCTGATTTATGGGTAATTTCCTAATACTCGTAATATACCCTCGCCAAGTTAGCAAGATTGAGGAGGCTACGAGGTTCTTCGCCCCAATCATTCATCTTTTCCCTGGCATTCACACAATGGAGAGATCTCTCAAATAAATACCAAGAGTCAATATCTTAGTCGTTTATAATGTCGCTTTTGTAATGGCTTCCACGCTCTGTCCACATAGAATCTCAAAATGCATTTATTGTAATGGATGTCCAACTAAATAGCTATTTATCCGATCAATACCAGGCGAATGCCGGAGCAGTCCCCTGACAAGCGGACCTTTCATTCATTTTCTCTCTTGTCTTCCTGACTTCTCCTCTCCTGTCCTCCGTCTCTCTCTCTTTCTCTCTTCCCTCTCTCTTGTTTCTCTTTCACTTCTCTATATCTCCCCCTCTCTCTCTCTCATACACACACACCCCCACACACACTTGCACAATACTTCCACACATGTCAGAAGAAAAGTAGGAAGCTTAGATATTGTCCCGTTGGTAGCGATACCTGGGGAAGGGAAATCCCGCAAGCCGAGGTACAGGTCTGCACCGACTCCTGGAATGTTCCAGCGAGGAGGAAAACCATAACCTCACGGAATATACCATGTACAAGACGTACCGGAATAATGACCAATAATACGTACTTAATGTGAAAATGACCTCAATTTCGTTAAATTTCACTTTAGATAAGGAACATGCCTAGGAATTATTAAAGAATTAATTTAGGGTCATTATTGTAAATGAAACGAAAATTCACTGTTACTTACATGTGTCGTAATACTGCACTATACTTCGATTTTTCTTAAGTAGCCTGTCAAGGTCACGCACGAAAAAGGGAGAGGGACGGCAGATTCCAATAGGGAGCTGCAAAGTCACTACACTCCCTATTGAAATCTGCCTTCCCTCTCCCTTTTTCGCGCGTGACCTTGACAGGCCACTTTAAAAAATCTACGTACAGCATCTATATTTAGGTTTTCTCTTGGGCTATTCTTTCGTGTAACGTTCCTGCGTGATATAAATTCCTGCGATTCAGAACTTTTTAATGAACAATTATTCGTTTTATCGCAGATGGCAATTTCTTCTCGTTGTGCTAACGAACTGTCAGTGCACCTCGTTCACTCACTCGGAGGCGACCGTTCGCCACGCTCTTTTTCTCTCGCGCATGGCTGCAGCGCACCTTCTCTTTCACGGCGATTTCTGGCTTTAAAATACATGCTCGCGTACTTTCAACCAGCGTTCATAAATAAAATTATACTCTAAAATATTAAAGATTCCTTCAGCAATTCACTTTCATCTAAGTGAGCAGAATCCGCACCGCAAAAGGTTGAAAAGAAAGTTGTACAGAGAATTTTTCGACCCCCCCCCCATCAAGACACAAATCGATGAATGTTTTCGCATTTATGACCTATTTAACCCCCAAAATCGTTATTTATCTTAAACTGGAATTTTCGTCAGGGACTATGGCGCCAAAGTATAAACTTATATATATATATATATATATATATATATATATATATATATATATATATATATATATATATACATTTATATAGTTATAAATATTCTATATCTAATATAATTGTTTTACGTGGCTGCAGAGGGCCAAAGGTCATGTTTGAATAAATAGAAAACTCTCTAAAGCAAACGTGCTTCAAAAGTATTTCAGGAGAGAGCTTTTTAATACTTTTTAATTTTTAACTGGTATGATTGATTGTTTAATTGATTAGTGATTCCGGGCGGGTCAACATCTAAGGTTATTAGTCCCGTAAGTGTAGTACATCGCGGGAAGTGGCGATCTTCCTCCGCTGGGTGGCGAGATCCGGCACCGACCTACCCGTTGGCTTGCGGGGTTTTCCTCAACCAGGTATCTCCCACGAGCGGAGCGCCGCCCCAGTCGGGACAAGCTATAAACAACCGAAATACGTGATACTCTAGTGCATGTGAGTGTGTGTGTGTGTGTAAGGGAGGAGGATAGGACAAGGAAGAGGAAGGAAAGATCGCGCACGGTCCATGGCCTGCTTGTTAGGATTCTGCTTCGGCATTCTCCTTGTGTTAATTGGAGAAACCATGGAAAACTACCGATCAGAGCAGCTGGCCGCTAGAATTATCCTCCAACCAGCGGCTGAACACGTGCTAGCTAAAGTCGAAAATCCTACCAGACCGTCGGGAGTCGAGCCCTAGGACTTCCCGGTCAGAGGCACTGCAGTGACATCAGTGGATGTCTTGGCGGGTTTTTACTAGTATGAGATAAACATAGTTCAGCAATATTTACTTTCTCATGTGCATTTTGAAAGGCTTAAAATTAACTTTAATTATCAAAAACTTAAAATAATCGAACTTCTATATGAATATGGGAGACTCATCATGTAACTACGCTTAGATAATATCGAAAAGTATTTTGAGGAAGGCTTGTAGTAGTCTATTTCTAACTGTGATCGGGAAGTCATTGATTATTGGTAGATTGTAGCGGGGTCTGTCTGGCTGTACTTGGCCGGACAGCCCGCGTACAGGCCATGGCCTACCAGCAACCTCCCGGCCTCGCGGTCATGGGTTAAGAATGTACGTGTGGTTAGCACGAAGACATCCCCACGCCGTATTTCGAGCTTCTGAACCCGAGAAGTGAGTTTTCTCATCGTCACACAGCAATATATACTAGGACATTGCAAGGAAAACGCACACTATAATCTGTCCCGACCGGGAATCAAACTCGGGGACGCGTCATGGAAAACGAGCATGCTGACCAATGAGCTAAACCTCGAGGGCCTTGTATGATTTGAGATGAGCGTATATGATTTATTTCATATATATTTGAAAAAAAACTGTTGGAGATTTGAGCAATGTGATGATTAATGAATGGAGGTTTAATTCTGCATGGAGTTGAAATTGAAAAAGAACCATGAGGCATCAACGACTAGTCTGAGAAACTTTCGTAACTTAAAGAAAACAATTTTTTAATTGAACATATCTGTGCAAATAACTATTTTATTTTTATATTTCTTCCAATTCGTTTTAAAATATAAACAGCTTGAAAATAATATTTCAAAAAAGAAAGGCCAGTATAATCTAAGGTGTATGTGGACGTCAAAGGGAAACACCAACATTACCACCACTATCGCTCTTCTATTTGATGAAACATTCACAAAATATCGTCGATGCGTTTTGGTACATCCTGTATAATCCCAGAGCAAGGAATGGCATCACTTATAGGTGTCTCATGTAATACGCTGTGTATGTCTTAACGAGTTACGATAAGACGAGTTATCGGCATTGCATGCATTGTAGAAATACAAGTTGCCCTTGAATATTAAAAGAAGAGATATGAAAAAGAGGAAGCGCCAACATGCTCAGGAATATAAATAGGATTGCCTAAGGAAGCAGTATAATCGAGCATTTTGAATAAATATTCAGATGTATAACTGAAGATCTTCGAAATAACATATCAGTTCAGTTTTATTGTTCAGACTACGTCATTCGACAAGCTTGCCAAAAAGTCAGGCTATTAACATTCAACCATGGTGCAGTCTTTTGGAACGGAACGTGAACATATGGACAACATTGCAACTGCAAACTCTTTGCGGTTTCTTCCAGAATTCACGAATTATTTGAATTCAAAACTCGTGGTGCAACAAAATGGCAGAGAAATTCTCGTAATGATTGTAAAGGTTATGTAAAATTATAGTAATTACATTACAATTGATGATTATTTCAGCCATACATTGTAAAACTCTTTACCCAACGGCATGCAATACAACATACAATTATGACAATTCCTAACATGTTTTAAGTTTTACTTCATGAAAAAAGTTAGTATTACTTGGAACAAATATAACTAACAACCGTATTTATAAACAATGAATCGATGCAACTGAATAACTTTTGATTGAATTTGGTTCTATAATTGCAAAACTGATTATAGTCTATTTTGCTCTAAAATGGTATAATCTATTTTGCTCTTCTTCCACCTATAAATGAACTTTTGCCAGAAAATTCACAAACTACAAAATATTGTAGAAATGAACATAATAGTTTACTTTCCAGTAATTCTACTGTAATTTTTATCTTTTATTTAATTTTTGAGCAAAAATGCGTTCGTTTAAACGGTTTATTTATTTTTTGACCCTTAATAGTTAAATCAAATTTGGCTTTTGAAACATCGTGGAAGAGAAAATAATATTTTTAAATGAGAATATTCGAGAAAAATATGAAAGTTTCTCTTGTGGTTTAAAAATACTCAATTTAAATATTTAAAGATTTCGAGAAAATTCATGACAAGTGATTTAAAGGAATTCCATTCTCACATTCACTATCACTGAAATATATATTCAAGGTATTTATGAAGAGCAAGCGAAAGATTTGAAACAAATATCTATTTTTTTTGCTCTTGCAAAATTGTCTCGAGTCGACACACAATTATTATTATTATTAATATTACTATTTTAAAAAAATGTAATTGATATGATTTGAAAATACAATATTAAGGAATAAATTGCCCGAAGAAATAAATGTATAGCTTCATTAATGAAAAATGAGAGGTTCAAAAACGAATTAAACTTTTATAATTTTATAAACTTCGAATATTTTAATAAAAAAAGTATTCTACCAGATTTATAAGCGCACATTGCTATATTTGAACACGAAATTTAAAATAAATCATCCGTTTCTAAAAATATAATGATTTGAATATAAAGTACTATACAACTCTACAAAATCGACTAAATTTCTTAGATCTTTTAGATATCCATCAAGATTCAGCACATGCACTAGACAATGTAACAGATAAGAAACGTTTTTATCAATAAAACAAATACGTAAAGCTACATAAGCAACAAAATAGTTCGTCAGATTTCAGTAAAATTGGACAAATGTATTGATTTATGTATTACTGATTGATAATGTTTTGAAATTAACAAAAATGTACAAAGTTTATAAATATAAATTGTAATAAATTTATAAATAACACTACGTAAAAATATCTATAATATTCACACTCTCCGTTCTTCATATTTACAACGTTCACCAATAAATTTCACCTCGTTTGCCCTGATTAACAGGAATGGTAATAAGGAGTTGAGTTCACTTCCTTCTCCATTTGTCGGTTTGGTAGTAGCCAATTCGTCGGCAAATGTCTTTGCGTGACGATTATTACAAATAGAGAGAAGACGCCAGTGACAGCTTGCAGTCGCTCGTTAAGATTGACTTTCTAAAGCAGTGGTTCTCAAGAGGGAGATTTCTCGGATAAGAGATGGTCCGAACAGTTCTCTCTAGGAGCGCTAATGTTCCTCTATGCAATTTTTACTTTCTCGTTAGGGAGTAGGAAGGAAGTTATATAATGCTGTAAAAACTGCGAAGTTTCAGCAGAAAAACTGTCATTACAGGGCCCTGGGAACGAAAAAGTCGATAAATCCAGTTGCTAAAAAAAACCTCTTACACACAGAGTGAGGAGACTGTATGTACCGAAAAATAGAATGACGTTAGCGACTAAACCGTTCAGCCAATTTTCTCCAAAACTGATATTCCGCAATGAATTTGGCTCATATCGCGGCGACTTGAATTTGAAACAGATATCTTAATTTCGTGAGTATTTTACATTAAGCCCCTGGGATACGTTTTAACTTAAAAAAAATTGCTCCATGGATTTTGATTCAATTTTGTTCTTGGATAGTGTGAAGGACGTTAAAGAGAATGGTTCTAGTCACACGTTCGTTGAAAACGTAAATTTTTCGAAAATTCCAAAAGTTAAAAAAATTGTCGTAGTATTCCTACAACTAAAATATTAAAGATAGAGATATGTCCCTTAATGAAAGCTATCCCTTAAAGGAAGATATTGAAATAAGGTCATGTACAATTTTTCAAAAATTTGAATAGTTTTCGTGTAATTTTGCGTGAAAATGTGGATGAAATAGTACGTATTCTTTTAGCACCACAAGTGAACTTACTTGTAGATTTCACTCTTTACCTATCAGCGCAATGGAAGGAAGAGAACTAATGATATTTTTAATGTATAAGCTTCACGGGTTTTCATTAGAATAAATTAACTCTCGTAATTTTATAATTGAAGAAATAAATTATCTGCTGTCATGATAGAGATAATTTTTTTTTATTTATCCGGAGGGGAATGGATAGCATGGGAAGGAAGGATCGCGTGATAATAGAATAGACCCCGAAATTCTCTGGCAGGTGATAACGAAAGCCAGGGAAATTAACCATCAGAGCACGCGAAATATTTATTTCGTATTAAATCTAGTTATTTTAAATATCTTTTACATCCTACTTAATTTCTTAAGTAATATTTCGAGCTACTACTTTGTTTTTAAATTAATTACATTTTTCTGAAGATATGTATCATTATCATGTTTACTATCAATAACATTATTATTATTATTATTATTATTATTATTATTATTATTATTATTATTTCTAACAATTTTGCAATATAACAAAAGAAAGTCACTATCGTCGAAACAAACACATTCAGTTGTTGTAGATTAACTTATTACGAAATGAAATAAAAAACTACTTCGGGCCCGTCGTACGTAAGATACTGAGTGATAAAGAGTTGATATAATATCATTATACAGCTCGAATCCCTTCAGAGTTCTTTCCTAATCTTTTCTAACACCTTGTGGTGGGAACGCCTAACTCATTTCATTACGTCTATATCAAACTTGTTTTATTAATAACTATAAAAATCTAACAAGGTTAAGACTTCTCGGATCAAACAAACTGATTTTATTTTTAGTTTTTATTTTATATAGCAGATGAGTAACATGTTTCGTAATCCAGCAAAATCGTTTTTCAAAGCGTAACAGAGATTTCACTTTTTATCCTTCAGTGGATACGGTTTTCTACCGTCATGCAGTTATTTCTGTTCTGTTTCGGCAAAGGTAGTTTCTAATTCTATTCCATATAATCCTATATTTAGTATTATCTTCAAATTCACTCAAAATGTAGAATTTGCAGTTATTAGAAATCAATTATTAGCGATCATAAAAGAAAAAGAGGCAAAATATGTATCCCCTCTTCATTAGAGGCATCTATCAATGAATTTGACTTGTATTTTATAAATGCCTTAAAGACTTCTGCACGAATGTCCATCTTTGGTCTAAAATCTGCAAGTTAGGGAGATGCTATCACAATGCACATGGCCGTTGATTGGTGTTAAGTCAGAGTGGGTAGTTGATCCGGGTGGAAATTCCCCGTCTTTCATTGATTTATTGATTTTTTCGTGTTTCCGGGCGCGTCAACGGCTTTGGTCATTAGTCCCGTGAGTGTAGTGCATGTTTTATCTGGAGATGACGGTGATTTTCCCTCGCTGGATGGCGAGATCCGGCGCCGACCTATCGTCGGCTAGTGGGGTTTCTCCCTAACCAGGACTCTCCCACCAACGGAGCACCGCCCCAGTCGAGACAAGCTCGAAGCTCCCGAACGGTCTCCCGGAATATGTGGTATTGTAGTGCATGTTAGTGTAAGTGTGTGAGTAAGGGGAGATGATAGGACAAGGAAGAGGATGGAAAGATCGCGCGCGATCCGTGGCCCGTTTGGTAGGGTACTGCTCCGGCATTTTCCTGGTGTTGATCGGAGAAACCACGGAAAACTACCGATCAGAACCGCCGACCTCTTGAATTCTCCTCCAGACAGCGACTGAATTCGACCTAGCTCAAAAGCTAGTTTCGAAAATCCTGCCGCCGTGAGGACTTGAACATAGGACCTCCCGGTCAGAGGCGCTGCAGTGATATCAGTTGATGCCCTGAGCTACCGCTCCCGGTAAATTCCCCCCTCCACCTTCCTCCGAAAATGAATGTGAAGGGAAAAATGCAATACAATTTTTTTTGAAATTGTCATGTTTATCATTAAATTGTTATCATATTTATTTTATGCAACTTCGGTCGTTTATTTTTATAATGTATTTTTTTACACTAACTCATTTAACAATTTTGCAACTGGATTTTGTCATAAACATGTAAAATATAAATATTAATGAATCGATCTTACAACGTAGTTGACCGCATATACGTTTTGAGCCGGCTCAATTCCGAGAACTTTCGTTTATTTTTGGAAATTGACGTTTATAGGATATTTCTCTCACCCCAAATTCTTTGTGGGTATTTTACCCACTCGGAATTTTTCGTGTGGGAATAGCTACCCACATTATCCGCCGATCCAGAAAATGCTTCGGTTTCTCAAGTGTACTAAGTTGCATCGCTGCATCTTGCGACTGGCAAGAGAAATACAACTTCAGTCCAGATACACTGCAGCGTGGGACGGGCCAACGCAAAAAAACACACACAAAACATTACGCTATGTTCTGCAATGCGCATGACAACGTCTTTATGACTCTCCCCGGTCTCCTTTCCCACACTCTCGCCGCAATCGAGGATTCTCCTGCTATTCGGGTTCGTAAGGCGAAGTCCAGCGTATCTACATCTTCCCCGGAGACAACCCAAGCGAAGATTCTCTGGCATTGTGCCGTAACTCACAAAGGGGCGGAAGTGAAACATTCTCAGAGCGATATTACCTTGTATACAGAGCGTCTCAGAATAAATGTTACTAACTTTTAGAACATACAGAGGAGTCGAAGAGAATAATTTTTTGCTCAATATCATGTGATAGGAAATTTCATTTTACACAGTGAGTACCTAACTTTAGCACATCCTATAATTTCTGAACGGTTGAAGTTATTGCAATGCAGTTTACTCGGTTGTGCTCGACGGAATGGGGTTAATTGATGTATGTATTCGTTTCAACTATTTTTTTCAAATGGAACTATACATATTTTTAGTCTACCATGACAAGCGTAAAACGACTAATCCAATGATATACATATTGTTATATGTTCGATAAAAGTTTTTTGAATAATTTTGAATTTTGCGACTCGCATTTAAGGTATATTGTAACACACCGACCGCGTATTAGCAGGAAGGGCGTTGCGTGACCTTGGTTGGTGGACGGTTAAATTCAAAATATCCGTTAAATACGAGTCGCAAGAAAATAAAAATGACACAAAACATTTTTTATCTAACGGACGACACTATGTGCAACATTGGATTCGTCTTTTTACGTTCGTCATGATAGACTAAAAATATGTTTAGTTCCATTTGAAAAACGTTACCTCAATATCTCGTAAAATACAAGTAATAAAATGGAAACAAATCCATACACCAATTAGCCCCATTCTGTCGTGCACGTCCGTGAAAACTGCATTAAAATAACTTCAGTCAGTCAAAAATGACAAGAAGTGCTAAAGTTACGCGGCTCACTGTGTATTCGGGATTTAGAGTCGTTCCAAGAAAAATCGGTTGTTGGAAGGGAGTGGTCTTTTAATAATGGTAGTCTTTCAGAGAGGTTCCATGTATAACGAAGTAACATTCTTTTATATGCCCCTGAGTGTTAGACAACTCCCTATACACCAGGGTTCGGCAAGTCACGTTTTGATGCGTCAAGGAGATTTTATGTACCTGCCAGACACCGAGCTATGCGAAATTGCTGACGTCCCAGAACAAATGTTACAAACTTCTAGGATTGATTGATTAGTGATTCTGGGGGCGTCAACTACTGAGATCATTAGGCCCGTAAGTGTAGTGCATGTTTTTCATCTGGACGTGGCGGTGATCTTCCCCCACTGAATGGCGAGATCCGGCGCCGATCTACCGTCGACTAGCGGGGTTTTCCCCAACCAGGTATCTCCTACCAGCGGGGCACCGCCCCAGACGGGACAAGCTTTAAGCTCCCGAGCAGTATCCCGGCATGTGTGTAGTGTAGTGCATGTTAGTGTAAGTGTGTGTAAGGGGAGAGGATAGGGCAAGGAAGAGGAAGGAAATATCGCGCGCGGTCCGTTGCCCGTTTGTTAGGGTACTACTCCGGCATTCGCCTGGTATTGATTGGAGAAACCACGTAAAACTACTGATCAAAGCACCCGGCCGCTAGAATTCTCCTCCGGACAGCGACTGAATTCGATCAAGCTGAAAAGCTAGTGTCGAAAATCCTGCCGCCATCGGAACTCGAACCTAGGATCTCCCGGTCAGAGGCAATGCATTGACATCAGTTGATACACTGAGCCACCGCTCCCGGTAACTTCTAGGACAATGATAACTTTTTGTCAATGAGCATGCGGGAAATCTCAAGTACGCGAAAAATCTAAAAATAACTCACTGGTGTTCGGCAGGAATTTCTTGTAGCCGCTTAACACACTTGCAACAAGAGACCAATCAAAGGAATATTTTACATGTGTAACTTTGTCACTTGAGATATTCATCCTTGTGTTTATGGATCCTGGAGTAAATTCAACCTAAATTGATACCCGCAAATGATCTTGGTTCTCCGGGTGACGCCGCGTCAAAGATGTGGGGCCGACGTTTCGACCATTTTGTCGTGGTCTTTCTCAAAGCTGAGAAAGACCACGACAAGATGGTCGAATCGTCGTCACCACAGCCGTCGACAAAGTCACCCGGGGTCACCCGGACAACAAAGATCATTTGCATGACTCTGGTGGCGGAGGCCTACTACTTCACTAAATTGGTACTCATCTGAAGAAAAAAAAACTTTGGGTGAACAAATTGCAAGTGTTGACGATGGAAAGGGGAGGGGCGACTTTTACAGAGAAAATGGTTAGGCAACCTTCAATTCGCCTAATGAGACTAGGGCGGGGTGGGTTGGGGGGAATCGAACAGCACGGACGCGGGTGGGTAAGTTCAATGGATATATCGATCGAGGAGGGAGAAGGGGTGGGCGAGGCAGTCTTCCAATGCGGAGCAAGTAGGGCGTGATGGATGTAAGGACCGGCAGAGGAGGTGGGGGTGGGGGCGGACAGCTGTTTAATAAACCAGTATGATTAACAAATATCAACACTACAGCAAATAAATAGGAACGACGCCGAGTAATCCGTTAATAAGAAAATAAAAACATTTCAACGCTGCCCCAAAGTTCGCAAATTAAGTTGTTTTTCTCTAGGACAAGGCAGTCGATTGATTCATTTTATCGTGTTTCAGGCGTGTCAACTGCAAATGTCATTGGTCCCGTAAAAATAGTGTATGTTCTCCACGGGGGGGGTGATCTTCCTCCGTTAGACAGCGTGATCTGATGTCGATAGTAAATAAGGGGATGAGGAGAGGACAAGAAAGTGGAAGATGAGATCGCGCACGGATCGTAGCCTATTTGTTGGGGCACTTCTCCGGTATTCGCCTGGTGTTGAGCAGAGAAACTACGGAAGGGTACCGATCAGAGCAGCCGGCCGCTAGAATTCTCCTCCAGACACCGGATAATGGGACCTACTTAGCTAGTGTCAATGATTGATTGATTGATTGTTCGTGTTTCCAGGTGCGTCAAATGCACGGTCATTTGTCCCGTTAGTGTAGTGCATGTTTTTTCTCGGGAGATGGCGGTGATCTTCCCCCGTTGGATAGCGAGATCCGGCGCCGACCTACCGTCGGCTAGTGGGGTTTCCCCATAATCGGGACTTTCCCATCAGCAGGGCACCGCCCCCGCCGGGACAAGCTCTAAGCTCCCGACCGGTCTCCCGAAATATGTGGTGGTGTAGTGCATGTTAGTGTAAGTGTGTGTGTAAAGGGAGAGGAAAGGACAAGGAAGAGGAAGGACAGATCGAGCGCGGTCCGTGGCCCGTTCGGTAGGGTACTGCTCCGGCATTCGCCTGGTGTTGATCGGAGAAACCAAGGGAAACTACCGATCAGAGCAACCGGTCGCTAGAATTCTCCTCCAGACAGCGACTGAATTCGACCTAGCTGAGAAGCTAGGGTCGAAAATCCTGTCGCTACCAGGACTCGAACCTAGGACCTCCCGGTCAGAGGCGCTGCAGTGACATCAGTTGATGCACTGAGCTACCGCTCCCGGTTCTAGCGTCAAAAAATTCCTGCCACTGTCGGGACGCGAATTCCAGGACCTTCATATCAGGCGAACTGCAGTGACATCCTTTAATACCGCAATGCAGTCGATCACAGGAAAGGGCCATATTGAAAGGACGTCCAACCCACCGCTCTTTCAAGAATCCCAATCCTTTTAAGATTATATAGCGCAAGACTTCACGTTCTGCATTAGGAAATGGGCAACTAGGATACTACGCTCACCCCCTTTTACTGGTAGAAAGTCCGGCCGGTATAGCTCAGGGCAATAACTGTTGCTGTTTAAACACCGAAAATTGAAACTGAAAGTCTCTGACTCAAAACACTCAGGATTCGAGCTGGGATAACAACAAACTCTTCACATTTCGCATTTCATGACTTAGGAAGATTCCACTTGAAAACAATAATGTATCCGTCTCATTTGTGTTATCTATAAAACAGTCATTGTAAAGAAGAAAATGAAAATATCCAGAAATTATTTTATATCTTATCGAATAAACGCGTTAACAACGATGCTCTCTATTCTCTAATGTTTTAACTTGACCGGTGGCGGTTTTGAGTCATTTTGATTATATTGTAACAGTCCTTGATTCCTCGCGAACTACTCCAGCAACCAAACACCTCCGTTAGACTGATAGAAAGATTACAAATTCCCCTTAGTTTCCTTCTTTAGCTTCAGATCTTCACACCATGCATTCTTCCTGTGAATAATATCAGTGACTGGCTGATATAAATCTCTGTGAGCATTGAAATATGTTCACACGTAATTGTTATCACCATTCAGAATGAGCAGCTTGTCTAATCTCTCCTTATCGCTTCATTACGACAAAATAAAGTTACAGAAGGTCATTTCCTTCTGATACGCTGTAACGATATCACCGTGTCTTCTTCGTTACTGGCACTTAGAAAGCGCTGACGATGTATTACATTGGTGGAAAGAGATAACACATTCAAATGAATGATAGAATGTATTGATTGTTGAAATGATTATGATTATGACATTTCTCTTAACTACTGTAACTTTTCAGGGTTTATTAACGTAGACCATTTTCGTAGTACAGATAAAAGACCACAAGTACGACATTGTTGGCACAACTAAAGTAATACATACTCCCCTTACGCGAAAAACCTATTACGCAATCAAGGTTGTAACGCAAAAACAGCTACTCTTTTAAGAAATTTGATTATTTTCCTTTTTGTGAGCCTTATAAAATATGTAAAATGATTTATTCAGTTTTACATTCACAATAAAACAAATTCAACAGAAGTACAAAATCTACAGAAAATGACGCAAAAAATAGTCCAAAATCGGCAGTAGTTTTGATTATATCTGTATACTTGAATTGTGTTACCATTATTCAGTCATGCTGGCTTCAGTTTCTACTAACGTGTACTCCATAGTAATTGCTACGCTTAGTGACAAGTTTGTATCAATTCTCAGGCATGAGAAGTAAGCCTCTCACATGTCCTACACAGTATTATTATTATTATTATTATTATTATTATTATTATTATTATTATTATTATTATTATTATTATTATTATTATTACAACGATTTTCCTAAGGATGAGCCAAAGTGACAGTTTGTGAAAACAAGTGAACATCACATGTATTTCAGAGAAGTATCCCTCCGCCGCGACAGTTGTTCAGCCCCTTCGTAAAGTGTTTGGGTTACGGCTCCTGACAAGACATCACTATCCACAAGTCTAAGAGTTTCGCTGAGGTATATGTACGTACGCGAGTTCGGGAAATAATTAAATTCAATTACATATGTAGAAAATCTCTTAACATGCTCTACCAACCAGTAAAAGAAAACTGCCACGAATGTAAATAGAAAGCTCTCAATCACAGCTCGCCACACAACAGCACAAAAGCCGGAACCACGTGCATCGGTACGCATCTCGCATTCAAGTCTCGGTTTTAAAATAAACATAATATTTATCACACAAAAAGTAAATTCAATGTAATGTTAATAGATAAAAATAATTTTACAGAAGAGCACTTAATACTGCACTTCCTAATTTCAATTATTTCTCGTGGCGCACTATATTTTCGTCGGACGAGGATGTCACAAAAGGAAGCATCGAAGCCATTTACAAGTTAGCCAACTGCAAACGAACAAATGCAGGAAGGGAATCTAATGGGCTCGAGGGCACGACGACCACAGAACCTTCAGTTATGTTGCTAGCACTAGCTGTCACTTTGGCTCATCCTTAGGAAAATTGCTCTGGATGGTAATAGCGTGCTCTTATCCCTATATTGTCTCACATCTGCTCGAGAGGATTTATACCTGGGCTTTTAGCATGCCTTCGAATTGAAGTTTTCCCTTTTTATTGCCGGCGACTATATTAACGTTCAGTTCCATTGAAGACTAGTATGCTCGTGTCCTCATAACACTATTTTTAGATCATGGGGATGTAAACACATATACAAAACCTAGTTTTTATTAACGGCGTGCTGACGTCTGTTATTTATTAATACTTATTCCATGAGGCTGATAGGCCGAATGGCGCCACCCTAGGAACAAAATACAATAATTATTTTACATTATCATTATATTATTCAATTTACTTTCCCACATACTGCTTACGAATAATATTGTATGGATAAAAAAATCCGATATGGTAGGATCGGATAAGTACGTGAATACACTGCACTTATACAATGAATTCAATGCCAGAAATATATTTCCATTTAAAGTTTTGAATAAAAAAACTATTGCTTGAAATTCTTTAATTTTCGGACCTAATGTTCTACGAGTTCAAAAGAGTTTTAGAAAAAAATGATGACTGAGATATGTTAATTCGGAAAGAAATTGTGGTATAAATAGTATTACACAACCATTACGAATGGCAAGAAAAAGTTCGTACTGTTTTACCACCACTAATTTTTTTTAGACAGCCTTACTAAATTTCATTTTATTGTCCCTCACGGATACAAATCACTTTAAAATTTTTATTCAACAAATCAAATAAAAGAATTAAGCAGAGAAAAGGAAATACACTATTGCAAATATATACACCCAATAAATATACAGAAGAGGAAACTCAGAAATATAAATACATAAAAACAATTGGGTACCAAGATAACTAATAACAATAGCAACTTGTGCGGTCAGACGAAGGTACTTAGTTTTCTTTACGGCATTCGCAGTTATATCTGAACATTTGAGTATTGTCTTACTTTCAAGACTTGTGCTAAACATTAAACATTTTGCAGGCTGTGTACGCCCAACAAGTAATCTCTTTTACCAGTGACTTGTCTAAAAAATAATTTACTTCCATTTCCGCTTTCCAATGTTGGGTGTTCAAGACGTAGTTTCGTATCTGGTTAGTTCTCGCGGCCAACGATAGGTCGCGTATGCGTTGCCGTCGCAGCCACGCAAGAGCCACATTGCCCCGGCACCATAACCCATCACTGGTATGGGACAGAATAATTTCCCGAAATTAATGTTTATCTTAATACGAGACTAATTTAACTTTTATTATTTATGTATTTATTTATTGTTTCAAGTACAGTACTTGATACAATGGTGAACTCTTTAATTGTCTGTCTTGATTTTCTAACAATGGTTACAACCATTTTATAACAATTTCATTACTTGGCTTCCAGTTTGACAGTAGTTCATGACTTATTCTGATGATTGTAATGTTCATATAACAATATATTATACATCAAATATATCACAGAATTTAAATAAAAATAAGTATTCTACGACGAAAACATATTGAATGAAATTACACAATCTACGAAGTTAACATTTATCAAATATTTAAAGAAATAAATTTCACTTTTTAAAAACACATTTTAGGACAGTTTGTTAATAGCTGTTTTTGAGGCACACATTTTTTCCCACTTTTTTCGAATATTTTTTGCAGAGTCATGTGGGGAGAAGGCCCTGCCAAGAAAGAGGGTCCCGAACAACTACCTATGCTGCTGCAGGTAAACGCGACCCTGGACCTATGAAGGTAAAGAGACGGTTCGGGCATATTACCTCCTCTTTAGAACTGTGGAGAAATCTGCAGGGTCAAAGACAGGGTTATCGTCCGGTGGTGCTTTCCGTAACGTTCGGAAACTTTACAGGATACATATCTGACGCTTTTGGGAGAAGTACGAAATTTGTACCGGTAGCGGTAGCTCAGTGCATCAACTGATGTCACTGCAGCGCCTCTAACCGGGAGGTCCTAGGTTCGAGTCCTGACAGCGGCAGGATTTTCGACACTAACTTTTCAGCTAGGTCGAATTCAGCTGCTGTCTGGAGGAGAATTCTAGCGGCCGGCTGCTCACGTGGTGGTGGATCCACCACTGCGCCTGACTCACGTGGAATCACAAAAGCGCCGTCAACAGCTTCTCTTCTTCTCTTTTAGTTTTAGCAAGAAGGGTCAAGGGTAGAGCGCGCCACACGTTTATGCGGGAGTTGAAGAGCCCTGGCGACGTTTCTCTCTTGGCCATGGGGAGGAACGCTGGCTCTCGTTCAATCTCGCCCCGCTTGCAGCAGTACTTGCGTCCGGATTTACTGCAGAAATCCTTTCTCTCTGACAAAAGCTGGCCATTCGCCCATACGACTCCACTGGCAGAAGAAGCTGTTTCCTCATGCACGAGTGGAGGAAATTTCTTGCATCGGCTTTCGCACACCCGAGTGAAAACTACATTCTCCATGACGCATACCGATCTCATTACAGGTGCAGTTGGCTAGGATGTAAAGTTTACAATAGTTTACATGTATTTGTTGAGTTCAATTGTTGCGTTCGCTATGTGTATTATGGTATTGTTTGTTTGATTGATTAGTGATTCCGGGTGCGTCAACGACCGAGGTCATTAATCACGTAAATGTTGTGCATATTTTTCATAAGGAGGTGGCGGTGATCTTCCCCCACTGGATTTGCGACATACCGTCGACTACCGGGATTTTCTCCAACCAGGTATCTTCCACCAGTGGGAAACCGCCCCAGCCGGGACAAGTTCAAAGTCCCCGATCAGTCTCTCGGCATGTGTGGTAGTGTAGTGCATGTTAGTGTAAGTGTGTGTAGAAGGGGTAACGATAGGACAATGAAGAGGAAGGAAAGATCGCGCGCGGTCCGTGGCTCGTTTGTGAGGGTTCTGCTCCAGCATTCGCCTGGTGTTGATCGGAGAAATCACGGAAAACTACCGATCAGAACAGCCGGCCGCTAGAATTCTCCTCCAGACAGCGACTGAATTTGACCTAGCTGAAAAGCTAGAGTCGAAAATCCTGCTGCCCTCGGGACTCGAACCTAGGACTTACCGGTCAGAGGCACTGCAGTAACATCAGTTGATGGACTGAGCCACCGCTCCCAGTTTAAGGTATTGTTAGATCTGTACAGTATTGAGTGATTTATTGGTGATTCCGGACGCGTCAACTGTTAAGGTCAAAAGTCCCGTAAATATTGTGCCTATTTTGGCACGGGGGTGGAGCCGACCTACCCGTCAGCTTGCGGCTTTTCCCCAACTAGGTATCTCCCACCAGCGAGGCACCGCCCGATTCGGAACAAGCTTAATGCTACCGACTAGTCTCCTAGTATGTGTGGTAGTGTATTACATAATGTGTACGTGTAAAGGGTAAGATAGGTGATGTGTATGTGTATGTGAGGAGATGCGTATGTGTAAGGGGTAAGATATCTCACCCTGTAAGTGGTGAGATAGGACAAGGACAAGGAGAGGAGGGAAAGATCGCGCTCGGTCCGTGGCCCGTTTGTTTGCGTACTGCCCCAGTATTCTCCTGGTCTTAATAGAAGAAGCCACTGAAAACTACCGATCAGAGCGGTCTGCGCTAGCGGTCGTCTCCAAGCAGTGAGCGAACTCGATCTAGCTGACAAGCGAGAGTCGATAATCCTACCACTGTCGGGGCTCTAACCCTAGGACCTTCCGGCCAGAGGCACTGCAGTGACATCAGTTGATGCACTGAGCCACCTAAGCCGGGTTGGGCGGTGTTGGAGCAGGGTCGAACGTGATAATCTGTATTCTAAAGAAGGTAAAATAAACTCTAGTATGAACTTAGTTACGAGCAGCCTAGCTCTTCAGATTTTATGCGCCAAAGTCTGTGTGCAACCTTCCCTGAATATTTGCTCTGCCACACTAGCATACTGGTTCAAAGCGAGAAACAATACCTGTTGTTTACAGGAGATAAAACCAGGTGGATAGTGCGCGTGCGGGGACCTTGACCCGGTGTTTCAACGACTGCCGCAGCATCCGCCTGGAACTGATAAGATAAAATAGAGGAAACGTCTCACCTGACAGGTCGATCTCTAAAGGTATTATCAGACGAGGGGACATAGCTTAACAGTACCGGCAGTACCGTCAGTGCATCAACTGATGTCACTGCAGCGCCTCTGACCGGGAGGTCCTAGGTTCCCACTCCCCACGGCGGCAGGATTTTCGACACTAGCTATTCAGTTAGATCGAATTCAGTCGCTGTCTGGAGGAGAATTCTAGCGGCCGGCTGCTCTGATCGGTGGTTTTCCGTGGTTTCTCCGGTGAACACTAGGCGAATGCCGGAGCAGTACCCTAACAAACGGGCCACGGATCGCGCGCGATTTGCCCTTCCTATTCCATGTCCTATCCTCTCCCCTTACACACACACTTACACTAACATACACTACACTACCACACATTCCGGGAGACCGGTCGGGAGCTTAGAGATTCTCCCAGCTGGGGCGGTGCCCCGCTGGTGGGAGAGTCCTGGTTAGGGGGAAACCCCAGTAGCCGACGGTAGGTCGGCGCCAGATCTCGCCATCCAGCGGGGGAAGATCACCGCCATCTCCCGAGAAAAAAAAGCATGCACTACACTTATGGATCTAATTACCAAAGCAGTTGACGCGCTGAGAAACACGAAAAAATCAATCAATCAATTAACAATAAGCTCATCTGTTAAAATGGCCTCCATTGAACCGCGCCCCAGGAATCTTGTGATTCGTAATTAGTGCTCTATGCTGACGACACTGCACGTTTTGCAAAGCATGGGGACATAATGGCAGCGAGGAGTAACTTACACAACAACCTCGACACATTCAATGAATGGGCAAAAAATTGGAGAAATAAAATAAATTCAGATTAAATATAGACACAAATTCTCACCTTAAGATATCCCATCACCTCTCCTCAATTAATTATGCGTAATGAAAATATTCCGTGTACCAATATGGAAATGCAATTAACATAGTAAGCGTGCCTACTCCCGCTCGCTGTTCATTGTTTTGTTCATTAACAATCAAAATCAAAATTAATTCTTTCTTCCTCATTGGTTCCCCCCTTTCCTTGGCCGTTTGATATTACATGTTTTGTCTTGCAACCGTCTTCAGTATTCAAGTAGAAGGAAAGAAGGAACAGCGAGCGGTATTACGCACGCTTACTATGTTAGTAATGTTAACTTACTTTTTTATTAATTTACTAGTCATATATGCCATGTTAAATGAAAAGGTTAAAGGAAAAGGAGGCTCAGAAGTGTCTAGAAACATAGTTGCCCCCTTTCTTATTTTACGATGCTCACACTTATGAATATAATATAGAAGTAGCTGAACCCGTGCGATTACATCAAACAGAAGGAGAGCTGGAGAAAAATTCCACCAAAAAATACTGCACTTCCATGAATATTTACGTGTTTCATATTTACCAAGATCTTTACACGTATATTCATGGATATTGGTTTGGCCTATAACAGTAAATTCTTACCTTATCATAATGACTTAATTGTTCAATGTCATTGAAATTTTTATGTAAATGGAATTTTTCAAATTATTAATGCCAATTGGACTATGAAACGTTTGTCAATTTTTTGTGGTAACTTTTCTACAGCTCTCCTTCTGTGCTACGTAATCGTACTTGTTTATAAGAAAGTTTATAAAATACAGTTGATAATAATCGATCATCCTGATATCGTCGGTAGTAACAATTACGATCGTTTTAACAAGGCAACACATTCTCTGAGCAAGAAATTGTTCGGGCATTTTACTCTTCCATTTCCCGTCAATTTGCGACAATGCGCATGACGCCATCTTCCCGTTTCCATTTTAGTCGTGGATTTCAAACAACGCAAATTTCGTAGCTTTTTATTAATCAAGGAAAACTGCCATTTATTCAATACATAATTTCCTCCACTCTTCAGTTTTTAAATTTCTTTTTGGTACCTCATTTGTTTAAAACCGTTCAATGGGAGCCGAATAGGAGGAACATCAAAATCGGCCTCTTTACAGCTTTAATATGATGTGGACAGGCATGTAAGCGCTAACCACACTCAGTAGCCAAGGTATGAACTGTTATTTCGCAATGAGCGTTAAGTACATCTCACCAACATCAAAAGTCTGGGTTATATTTTGTCGACCCACGTATGTAAATCAAAAGTGAAACAGAAACCATTTTTAAAGGTTAGACCAAGGTTAGAGAACAGTACAGTGCCAACTATGAGTGGGCGACTAATAAACTAAATGACCAGGAATGGCCGTTTCTGCGGGATAGAATTTCTTCGAGAATGAGGCAAATCAGGAGAACGAACAGGGACATTAAGCATGGTACATAGTTTAAAGAAAAACTAGGGAGCTACTCATCGAAACTCTAAATCATCCTTTAAACATTTTCTCATTGTCAATGTATTTGATTATTATTATTATGACGATTCATTTCGAGAGTAGGCAAGGTAGGAAAACGACGAACGTCGCAATTCGGCAATGATCTCCCTTTTCGTAGGCACCTAGACACAATATACGAAGTAGTCGCAGTTTGCCAAACCTTTCGACTGTATGAAGGATAGTAGGATGATTACATTAGGTGAATGACTAGTGTTATGTTGCGATACTTCATGTTGTTATAGGACAGTCGATCATCCCACGAAGTAAACCATCCGTGCCTTACTCTGGACTCAAACTTCAGATCCGCGTACTAGAACGTGGCTCCATGCATTAAGCATTACATAGTTTAAAGAAAAACTAGGGAGCTACTCATCGAAACTCTAAATCATCCTTTAAACATTTTCTCATTGTCAATGTATTTGATTATTATTATTATGACGATTCATTTCGAGAGTAGGCAAGGTAGGAAAACGACGAACGTCGCAATTCGGCAATGATCTCCCTTTTCGTAGGCACCTAGACACAATATACGAAGTAGTCGCAGTTTGCCAAACCTTTCGACTGTATGAAGGATAGTAGGATGATTACATTAGGTGAATGACTAGTGTTATGTTGCGATACTTCATGTTGTTATAGGACAGTCGATCATCCCACGAAGTAAACCATCCGTGCCTTACTCTGGACTCAAACTTCAGATCCGCGTACTAGAACGTGGCTCCATGCATATTCCGTAGAGATAGATAAGTGGATAGATACATAGATAAATAGATAGAGATATAGAGAGGTAGCGAGAGAGATAGAGACAGAGATAGCGAGAGATAGATAGATAGAGAGAAAGAGAGAGAGAGAAAGAGAGAGAGAGAGAAAGAGAGAGAGAAAGAGAGAGAGAAAGAGAGAGAGAGAGAGAAAGAGAGAGAGAGAAAGAGAGAGAGAGAGAGAGAGAGAGACAGAGAGAGACGACACTTTTTAAGGAAGACCTTATTGTTTAAGATATAAGGTATAACTCAAAGTGCTTTATTTGAGAGAGAGACGACACTTTTTAAGGAAGACCTTATTGTTTAAGATATAAGGTATAACTCAAAGTGCTTTATTTGAAAACTTTTTAAATCATGAAATAAGCTCTATACCAATTAGAGTAATCGCACTTACAGGATTCTAGGGCTATCCGTCCCGCTGATGGCGCGTCACACAAGATTTTCCATGATAAATAAATATAAGAGAGAACCATGTCTGCCATATCAGTGAAGCGCCAAAAATACTGACCGTGAAATCTGCAACATACTTTTGCGACTAAGAAAAGAATTTAAAAAATCATCCACTGAAGAGGGATTTTACTTCTTGGAGTGTCAGTAAACAAACTAATGGCGGTTGCAACGATTATCGTAGTGAAATGCCCTTACAAACAATAGTACAAGATCGTAGGTTGAATAGTGATTCCTGGCGCGTCAACTGCTATGCTCATTAGTCCTTAAGTGCAGTACATATTTCTTCCTCGGGAGGTGGCGGTGATCTTGCCCCGAAGGATGGTAAGATCCGTTAGGGGAAATCACCGCCAGCTAGCAGGGTTTTCCCCAAACACGTATCTTCTACCAACGGGGCACCTCCCCAGACGAAACAAGCTGTAAGTTCCCGACATGTGCAGTAAGTATAGTGCATGTAAGTGTACGTCTGTGTAAGGGATGAGGATAGGACAAAGAAGAGGAAGGAAATATCGCGCGCGGTTCTTTTGTGTGGGTAGTACTACTCCCGTGTTCGTCTAGGGTTGATTGAAAAACAATACGGAAAATTACCAATCACAGCAGCCGCCTGCAATAATTCTCTTCCAGACAGAAACTGAATTTGATTTAATTGGTTTAGGGTGGGTGCGGCAGGTACGGGCGAGATCTTACCGCAGTGAGGCGAAGCAAAACATGGCGCTGCATAATGAAGCATCACGCGGAAAAGTACAGATGAAATGCATTATTTTTATTTATAATATATGATTGTAGTTAATGTTCATCTCCAGAAAAGGGTTTTTCCTTCCGGTACTCTGGATACAGAAATTCCCATTGACCCCAATTAATGCACTGTTGTTTTCAAGTTCCCCCCAAAAGCCCTAACAAGTCCGTGATGTATTTACTTTAGGCGCAGTAGAAATTTGCGTGTGCGTTATAGCCCTATTTGGGGCAGATCTAACACCATCTACCTGACTATTGCGGCTATCTAACGCACTATTTTCTCTTACTTGAATCTCACCCTCGAACAATGTGAATGGAAGACCCATTATACACGCGTCATTTTAGCAAACATATGCATGCACTTTTGAACACTAGCAGTGCACATGCAGTTCTAGACATTAGCGCCTAAACTGTTGGCAGGTTTTCACTTAAATTGAAAATTCTCGGTCGATTCGCATGGTATTGCGGCCCTTTCCAATTTGAAACGAGTATTGTGATTTTTTTCGGGGGTGGAGGAGCTGGGGAGAAAAGCGATTGTGCACCCGCGCGTTGCTAAATTTCCGGAATCGTTCGTCAAAAGGAAGTGTGTACGTAGAGTGGGACATCGTGAAACCCGCAATACCCAGCAGCGCCGGTAAGCAACCTCGAACCCTATATACCGGCAAAGGTAGCCCAGGGCATTAAGTGATGACGCTGCATTGCCTCAGACAGGGAGGCACTAGGATTTGGATCCCTGCGGTGGCAGGATTTTCGACACTAGCCAGTCGCTGTCTGGAGGAGACTTCTAGCGATCGGCTGCTCTGCTCGCTAGTTTTCCGCTGATTCTCCAATCAACACCAAGACAATGCCGGAACAGTATCCTAACAAACAGTCCATGGACCGCGCGCGATCTTTCCTACCTCTTCCCTTTTTTCTTCTCCCTTTACTCACAGACACACTCACACGCACTACACTACCACGATACTCCGCACACTACCGCGATAAAAAACACTACACTTACCGGACTGGGAGCGGTAGCTCAGTGCATCAACTGATGTCACTGAAGCGCCTCTGACCGGGAGGTCCTAGGTTCCCACTCCCCACGGCGGCAGGATTTTCGACACTAGCTATTCAGCTAGGTCGAATTCAGTCGCTGTCTGGAGGAGAATTCTAGCGGCCGGCTGCTCTGATCGGTAGTTTCCCGTGGTTTCTCCGATCAACACCAGGCGAATGCCGGAGCAGTACCCTACCAAACGGGCCACGGACCGCGCGCGATCTATCCTTCCTCTTCCTTGTCCTATCCTCTCCCCTTACACACACACTTACACTAACATGCACTACACTACCACATATTCCGGGAGACCGGTCGGGAGCATAGAGCTTGTCCCGACTGGGGTGCTGCCCCGCTTGTGGGAGAGTCCTGGTTAGGGGGAAACCACGTTAGCCGACGGTAGGTCGGCACCGGATCTCGCCATCCAGCGGGAAAAGATCACCGCAATATCCCGAGAAAGAAACATACACTACACTAACGGGACTAATAACCGAAGCAGTTGACGCGCCCGGAAACACGAAAAAATCAGTCAACACTTACCGGACTAATGGTCTTAGCTGTTGGCGCGCCTGGAAGCCAATCAATCAATCATTCAAAAAATCGAAATCACCGGAATCGTGCGTCAAAAGGAAGCCTGTGAATATGGTGGAACATCGTCAAAACCGCAAGCCCAAGCAATGCGGGAAAGCAACCTGGCGCCCTCGCCGCTTTCATCCGTTTGTTTGCTTGCGTCGTCGAGTGCCGCCTGCCGCTTCCAGCGCCCCCTAGCGACCTCGCCCGCCCTCGCGTGCTGCCGCGCGCCACTCTCCCCACCCCCACCGCCGACGTAATGAGGAAGCGCCGAAGCCGACGCGCTAAGCGCTGGGATCGCATGTCCTACACGACGTTTCCAACACCACGGGCGGTGCCTCCGACCGGGTGGCCCAAGGTTCGAGGTTCGATTCCCGATGGCGGCAAGATTTACGACACTAGCTTGTCAGCTAGGTCGAATTCAGTCGCTGTCTGGAGAAGAATTGTAGTGGCCGGCTACTCTGATCGGTAGTTTTTCGTGGTGTCTCCAATCAAAACCAGGTGAATGCCGGAGCAGTACCCTAACAAACGGGCAACCGATCGCACGCGATCTTTCCTTCCTCTATCTTGCCCTATCCTCTCCCCTTACACACATACTTACACTCAAATGCACTACACTGACACAAATTCCGGGAGACTGATCGAGGGCTTAGAACTTGTCCCGGCTAAGGCGGTGCCCCGCTGGTGGGAGATACCTGGTAGGGGAAAACCCCGTTAGCCGACGGTAGCTAGGCGCCGGATCTGGCCATCCAGCAGGGGAGGATCACCGCCCCCTCCAGAGCAAAAACACACACTACACTTACGGGACTAATGAGCATATTAGTTGACGCAACCATAGCGACCATAGTAGTTGACCATTCCCACCGCTGGAATCACTAAGAATCAATCAATTAATCAATGAACCAAAGAGTCTTACAACCTGGAGGTCTCGGTTTTATTAGAGAATAACCTTGATAAATTCCTTGATAAATTCATGCATTCGATAGCATAAAAAACGAATTATCTGACATCTTAAATTTTCTTCATTCCTTTACAGTATACTTTGCTGCTTGCAATTCAACCACATGATTATCTAAATCGAAATTTTCGAAAACTCTGATTTTTGTCTTTTTTCCAGTTGGAATCAAAATATAGAGGTCATAGTGATAAGGGATCTGGAACTGAAAGCTGCGAAGTGCCATTGAACTATATGACATGATTGCAGAGGGAGGAACACAAACATTATAAGAAATCGACTAGAATGTTCGCATTTTTCATGGCAGCATAATGTACATAAAAGCGTGTAAAAACATTTGAACCAACATTTGACTTTGTGAATTCCTCTGGATATAGGCAACCTAATACACTTCTACACCAAGAGGGTTGCCTACATTGCAGCTATCGTGCACGTATACAATTTTGATTCTTCCACAAACATCCGGGTCTATCAGATCTCTTCTTGATCCGAAAATGCTTGCACGAGAAATTTGTGCGTTCCCTCACATTACAACTTATTTTTTCAAGGCTTATATAATTATCCTTAATATTAATTATTGTCGATACGACTTATTCAATAGGCAACCTAAGCGAATAGTTGGGATCGTCAGAAAACGTTGCAGTAAATCACTCAACTTTCAATACTGTAAGAGACATTAATAGTTCGTAAGAAAAGAATAATTCATGCGTTAATGTTCATGTCTGTTTGCTAATGGGTCATTAACAAGGTATTGTTTCTCCAACACAAGGACCGTTTGTTCTCGCATTTAACGACCCAAAATGATCCCTATTATATACAATACGCTTAGGAATGATGGCGGTTCTATACGATTTTGTAAGATAACATCAGCATGGGGTTTCATGTTGATGGCATCTAAAATAGTAATTGTATGTAATGTTTTACTGTGGACAGGAAATTACTTCTTCCCCGAGGGTGCATTTAACAGATTAAAAGTGGCATATTCAGAATTATAGTACTTTGTAGATTATGATAAAATGGAAACTGCATAGGCTGAGGTGGCTCAGGGCATCAATTGATGCCTAAACAGTGCCTCTGACCGGGAGGTCCTAGAGTTCGAGTAAGGACGCTGGAGGATTTTCGACATACATAGCTTGGTCGACTTCAGACCCTGTCTGAATTCTAGCGGTCGGTTGCTCTGATCGCAAGTTTTCCGTGATTTCTCCAATCAACAATAGGCGAATGTCGGAGCAGTACTCTAACAAACGCAAATGGACCACGCGCGATCATTATTTCGTCCTTCTATCCCAATCCCTTTCTTGGGCACACCCTTACACTTATATGCACTACACTACCGTCACATACATGTCGAGAGACCAGTCGGGGGCTTAGAGCTTTTCCCAGCTATGGCAGTGCCCCTCTGGTTGGATATACCTGGTTAGAGAAAACCCCGCTAGCTGACGTTTTGTTCGGCACCGGATCTCGCCATCGAACGGAGGAATTTCATCGCCATCTCCTCCGATAAAACATGCACTACATCTATGGGACAAATGATGCATCAGAAGGCACTAATCAATCAATCATGATATCTGCAGATGTACAGCAAATCGCAACTCATGTAACCCTCTAAGAGACATGACCAATGTACATAACTCGGTCACGACTGAACTACTTGACCCATTTCTGTTAGTATACATAGTAGGATACTAACAGTAAAATGTGTAATGTAAATAAGTCTGTGTAAAATTATAGTTACTATTTCGTATTATCTTTGTTAATAAATGCTTGGCCATATTTTGTATGCTAATCCCGACACAGAACGAGATAATTCGAGAAGAGTAGCTAGGTTCATGAATGAAACAATTTTTTTAAATTATTTATAAAGTGCGGAATGAATAACTACTATTTATTTTGCTAACAATCAAATTTAAACGTTTGTTGCTTTTGGTAAACTATTGTTTATTCATTACATTCCTTCATGAATGAACTTGTCTAAGTGTGTTACAGGCAATGCTATTGCTGGGAAACAACGAACAAAACATCGTAACAAACGTTTTCAAAATGAATGCGTAACCACCACTCGTTCTGGGCAAGCCACGAAGCCGATACGCAAACGCCTGCCATGTGTTCTCGGCCGCTGACACAACGCAATGCGTATGAGAAATCCCCTCTCACGGCCGCGTTCGCAGCGCCATTGAGGCTTTATTATGCGCTACTAACGATCGTAGGGAGTGGGAGAAAACTCGGTCTCCAACGAGCTGGAAATCTCAGCAATGATAATTATTCTAGAGATCTTTGCATTCCGCAGAGGTTGTTGGTTCAGAAGAACCTAGAGAGCGCAAAGAAAAATTCTTAGGTTTCTCGAATGGCACGTTATTTCGAATTCACCGAACCGGGATAGGTGGCTCATGAAGGAGACATTGCAGTGCCACTAACCAGGAGGTTTGGGGATCGAGTCCTGACGGTGGCAGGATTTTCGAGACTAGCTTGTCAACTAGGTCAAATTCAGTCGCTGTCTGGAGGACAATTCTAGCGGCCAGCTGCTCTGATCGGTAGTTTTCCGTGGTTTCTCCGATCAACATCAGGTGAATGCCGGAGCAGTACCCTAACAAACGAGTCACGGACGGGGCGCGTTCTTTCCTACCTTTTCCTTTCCTCACCCCTTACACACACACTTACACTAACATGCTCTACACTACTAAACATGCCGGGAGACCGGTCGGGAGCTTAGAGCTTGTCTCGGCTGAGGCAGTGCTCCGCTGGTGGGTGATACCTGGTTGAGGAAAACCCCGACGGTAGGTCGGCGCCGGATTTAGCCATCCAGCGGAGGAAGATCACCGCCACCTCTCGATAAAAAATGCACTCCACTTATGGGACTAATGATCTTAATAGTGACGCGCCCGGAATCAATAACAATCAATCAACTGAACTCGCTGGCTTGACGGGAGTCTATTCGGGAGCTTAGTTTGTTGGAGCTGTGGAAATGCCCTGCTGGGGAAATACCTGGAGAGGAAAACCCCGCAAGATGATGTGCAAGCCGACACCGGTTCTCACTCCCTACTTCCGCCTAAAACGTACTTACTACAGCACTACACTTACGAGGCTAATGATTTACTACTCGCGCAACTTTTCTTGAACGATGGATTGAGGAAATGCGGGCGGAGTGAGGGTATTAGCTACAAAGTCGGCCACTAGAGTATTTACAGTAATGTCATCTTCTGGAAAATCAAAGTCAACCTGCTATTTGTGTGGCCAAGTCACCGCTCTGGGTAGGCAACAGCAGGGACACAAGATAGGAGTTTTAGGTGCCTCCCTTGAAGGCCCTGAACATGCCTCAGCCATTTCTTTAGATAATGGTACTGAAGCTGAACAAAAGTTCTTGACTATGAAGCAACTAGCTTTGACTAGCTTCTGTTTGGCGCCAACGAAGTTTTAATGCTTGGAATGTTGTCATCAATGATCGCTGCGAGGTTTATCCTTCAACTGTTTATTGCTCAAGGGAGGGGGAAGCAAGGTCATCGTTCAAGAAAAGTTGCGCGAGTAGTATCTCAGTTGACGCACAGGGTAATACTACTCATTCAAATGCAGTGGTGGATCCAGAGGGGGCACGGAGGCCATGGCCCCCTCCAAAAGGCCCAGACTTTTCGTTAGTTATCTTCGTTTATTTAGCAAAGTTGATTTAAATTCGCATTTGCGTTAGAATTATGTAATTATTTAAAAATACCATTGTATAGAACCATGTAGACAATAGAAAGGAATATACAGTATAAAAACTAATGTTAACTATTTATCTAAAATCTCTGATGCCCCCCTCCAAAATGATCGGTTGGATCCGCCCTTGATCAAATGTATCAAATATCTTAAATCTTCGGAAATTCTGAATTTACCGAACCTCCAATAATAAGATTCGTATTCTTTTATAATCAAAAGTCTTCGGTATTCCAATTCGTGGATACTAAAATTTTATTCAAACTCATTTTGCTGTATTTCTCGATATCCCGTCGAATTCAGCAGGTTTTTTTTGTGTAAAAAAAATAATAATTGCGGTTCCGAAGTGCTAACTATCTAATTGTGAAAATTATTCACGTCCGACCCCATTTTCCTCGGCCATCCATCTTACCCTTTCAATTTTTAAAGCCATGAGACGAGGTCAACCCCTATGCAATTGACAAGATTTCGGAAAGATTGGCAGTGGAAAACTCGAAAAGAGCAGTAGAGTCGAAGGAAGATGTAAAAACAATGCTACTACGCACGCGAATCGTCTGGCCTCTACGATACACATCGTTTCATTCGCAAAGCAAGAAGCATCGTTTTTGTAATGGAGATCGTTATAGTGGAGATGGGAGGGTGGTGGTGGTGGTGGTGGTGGTGGTGGTGGTGGCGGCGATGGTGGATGACGTAGAGATCGGGGCGTCGGTGGTGGCAGTGTTGTGTGCGGAGTTGGAGTTGGCGTTGGAACGTTTGTGCAAGGCTCTGGTGGCGACGGTAGTGGTGATGGTGGTGGTAGTTGTGATGGGGATGGTGAAGGCAGTGCCAGTGGTGGTGGTGGTGGTGATGGTGGGAATACTGCTGCCACCAGTAGGCGGTGGTGTTGCGAATGATGATGGCAATAGTTGTTGTTGTAGTGGTGATGATGGTGATGGTGATGGTGATGTTGGCGTTGAGGTTTGGTAGTGGTAGCAGTGGTGACACTGTTGTTGGTGTTGGCGTTGATTATGCAATAGTAGTGGTGGTAGCAGTGGATGGTGGCAACGGTGGTATAGGCGATGGTCAAAACAACGATGTCGACGCCCTTTGGGCTCGCCGCCACTCCTTGGACAACTGCGTGTGTGCTCGTCAGTGATAAGCGCCGCCAAGGCGGAGGCTGTAGGTCACGCGAACAAGCTCTTGCTTCCGACGGCGCCTGATACGTCAGCACCTCCCCTCCCCTCGCCACGCCACACCTCCTCGGGATGAACGACCCCGCGCAGAACTCCTACCGCTGCACCGTCCATTCACTCCGCCGCCGCCACCGCCACCACCGCCGCCACCACCACAGCCTCCACCGCCGCCACCGCTGCCATCGCTGCCACCACCGCGATCGCCACCATCACAGCCATCACCACCACCACATCCACCGCCGCCGTCGCCATCACCACACCACCGTCGCCACCGCCATCGTCGCCGCCGCCACCACCGCCGCCGCCATCACCACCACCACATCCACCACCGCCGTCGCCATCACCACACCACCGTCGCCACCGCCATCGTCGCCGCCGCCACCACCACCGTCACCACCGCCGCCGCTGCCGCCACCCCCACCGCCATCACAGCATCACATCACCACAACCATCAACCCCGCCGCCACCACGACCGTCACCACCACTGCCGCCACAACCATTACAGCCATCACCGCTACCGCCGCCGCCATCATCATAGCCATCCACCCCGCCACCGCCGCCACCGGCACCGCCACCACCACCACCACCGTCACCGCCGCCACCGCCACCGCCACCACTGCCAACGCCCCCGCCGCAGCCGCAGCCACCGACGTCACGCGAGCACGAGGGCGCTGGCACGCGACGGGCGCGAGGCGAGAGGTGCTCTCGCAAAGAACATGCCACGGCAGGAAGCTAGCGCACTCGCCTCCAAAGCCCAAGAGAGCGAGCACTTGAGTATACAGAAGTAGTCATGGTGGTAATGTTTGTGTTTACAGTGTTCGTGAATGCCACTGTATCTCCGAAAGAAGGAATGTGAAATAAAGCATTGATTATGATTGTGAATTGTAGCATTGATTGAATGTGAAATAAAGCACACACACACACATAGAGGCGTCCTCCATCCTGTGCAATGTAGTTCAAACTAGTGGTGCAACAGCAGCACATACTTTCTGGCGTTATTTCTAACTTTTACAATTTTTGAATATTAAAAGAGTTCAACGAAAAGGAAACCTGCGTCAATCTTGTATACGTCGTTTACACAACCCGTCTTTACACAAACATAAAATTAAAAAAATTGGAGCGATTTCTGAGAAAATTGTTAAAATGTAATTCAGGCTTCATGTAAAGTCCCTCCAAAACTTAAAATATGTTTCAAACCAGTAGGGTTTTGATTTCCATTAAATCGATTCGGAAATATCAATTTTGAAGAAAATTGCCTGAACGGTTTAGGCGCTAGCGTTGACCAGAAACGGACGGACGCACAGCCGTTTTGCCGCAAATCGACTCGAAATAGTCTGTTAAAGAAGATTGGAAGTGAGTGAGTATATATTGTTCCCGGGCGCGCCGGTTACTTATGTCCAGTGTTGCCGGACGTACACCGATCCTCGTATTTTTACCAGGATTTTAATGAAGATACCATGTACATAGATAAAGACACCCTGGGAGGTTTAAATACTAGGATTTTAAATCTACAGTAATTGACAATATACGATTTAAGATTCGTATAATCTTTTTTATCCAATAATTTAAAACTTAACACAACTATTGTAAATAAGTATGATATTGGTGAAACCATTTCCATAAAATACATTAAGGGTGACATAGGGTGGTTTGTTCTAGCACATAGTATAGTACAAAAGGATAGAACGTCTCAGTCTTCCATTTCTTTTATCAATATAAAATGAATCAATATGGAGTACAGCTTAGCAAATTTCAACATTAAAAACATAACAGAGTTAATATGAACAGTTTCATAATTTAAATCAATTGCCATTGGTACCAGGAATTTTATTGAAAGTACAAATTTATGCAATTTTGACAAATGTTTGTTCGCAAACAAATTGCAAATAAAGTATGAAAACAAAGAAATATGTGAAAGGGGAGAGGAAAGGATAAAAATAAGGAATGATGGCGCGTCTGTTGGTGGGACACAGCTCCGACATTCGCCTGGTATTAATCGGACAAACTACAAAAAACTTGCCGTACGAGCGGCCGGCTATTCTCCTGTGGGTAGAATTCGACCCAGGTATTTAGCTAATGTCGAAAACCCGCTACTGCCGGGAGTTGATCGCAAGGACCTCCAAGTCAATGATGTTCCAGAAGCAAAGGTATTTACTCAGAGTTATTCCGAAATCCAAGTTCGTGGGTTAAATGCCCGCTGGGGACTGAGAATTTTAGGAGGGTGGGAAATCCTCCGTGTGTCGTCATGCTTGTGAGACGTAAAAGGACTCTAGCAGGTGCCCGGTAGACTGATTGATTGATTTTTTCGTGTTTGCGGGCACGTCAACTGCTTTGGTCATTAGTCCCGTTAGTGTAGTGCATGTTTTTTCTCGGGACACGGCGGTGATCTTCCCCGCTGGATAGCGAGATCCGGCGCCGACCTACTGTCGGCTAGCGGGGTTTCCCCCTAACCAGGACTCTCCTACCAGCGGGGCACCGCCCCAGCCCGGACAAGCTATAAGCTCCCGACCGGTCTCCCGGAATATGTGGTTGTGTAGTGCATGTTAGTGTAGATGTGTGTAAGGGGAGAGGATATGACAAGAAAGAGGAAGGAAAGATCGCGCGCGGTCCGTGGCCCGTTTGGTAGGGTACTGCTCCGGCATTCGCCTGGTTAGATCGGAGAAACCACGGAAAACTACCGATCAGAGCAGCCGGCCGCTAGAATTCTCCTCCAGACAGTGACTGAATTCGACCTAGCTGAAGAGCTAGTGTCGAAAATCCTGCCGCTGTCAGGACTCGAACCTAGGACTTCCCGGTCAGAGGCGCTGCAGTGACATCAGTTGATGCACTGAGGTACCGCTATCCTACCGAATCCGCCGGTTGCCCGGTAGGATTACAAGTTTCTTTAGCAATAAATCTAACGAGATCTCACGTTTTATCTACAGACAGTTGGGGTATTATTAATTGACAGCGACATCTAACGGAGAAAGTATGTCGCCCAAATGCTAGAAATGACGCTCGAGGAGCGGATCTGGTCGAAAGTTTAGATACCCGCCCGGAGGATTAGCTTTGGAGACCCGCCCGGAGGATTAGGTGTGGAAGGCTGTCTTCCTGCAACTACCTCAAACGAAGAATAAATAAGTAAATATGTACCTAAGTAAATAAATAAGTAAATATAAAACGAAATCAATACGTACGTATGTAAATAAATAAATAAATCACAATAGACTCGAACATGATATAAGTTGCACAACACTTATCAAACAGAAACCATTAAAAACAGTA